>NW_023607324.1:0-37749 GCF_013339725.1 Rhipicephalus microplus
GCTCCCTGCGCCTGTTGATCCCACGCAATATGTTTTGTTGCACATATGGCGATGATCTACAGGTCGGTTTTAAATCGTGTAGCCTCTCAGTATATGAGTGTCACAATAAATTAGGTTTGAACGAGGTTTTTCAGTGGCCAAATGCGAATGGTTTCAAACTTAACGCGCTAAAAAGGACTTGCGTCTTGTTCCGTCGGAAGAGAGGCCTTCATCCCGATCCCGAGATTGACCTGCATCGTCAACGTATGTTTGTAAACTCTGAGCGTTAGTGTATGATCTAATATTAGACACAAGACTAACCTTCACACCATAGATCTATTATTGAAAGAACACGTTGCCTAAAACAATAAATATTCTGAAAGTGTTGCCAAGCAATACGCAGGGGGCAAGAAATGCCTGCTGAATTGGTTTGCCTGCTGAAATGTCTGCTAAATTTGTAAGCGCGTGCCTCGTAGGCACGCGCTTAAATGACGTGCCTAGATTGCGCATTACACCATCATATTCAAAGAAGCTAGACCTTGTGCATCCTCCAGGCATTCGCCTTCCTACAAGAGCCCCGTAGAAAGCTTGTATGCAGAAACGAATGAATGGTCGCTACACCTCCAGAGATGTTACATGCATAATGAAGAAAGACAGTGATACTATGGGCTAAACTATATCATACCACGAGAAGGCACGAGATCAGTGATCGAGCACTTTTTTATCCCATAGCAGCACGATCTTTCTTTATTGTACTTACCCCCGGCGAACGGTCCGGGGATCGATACCCAGCACCTCCACTAAATTGAAAAGGGGTTTCTGAACGAGCCGAGCAAGCGGGTGGTAGCTCGAAAAAAAAATGCAGGCGGACCAATAAGAAAGCGCTCGATCACTGATCTCGTGCTTATTCTCGTGGTAATGATAGTTTAGCTCATGGTGTCACTGTCTTTGTTCTTCATTATACATGTCTTTTGTGCACTATCTCACGCTGAATGCAGAGAGCAACATTCCACTTACTTCACAATAAATTATTTCTCATTCTGCCTCGTTCCACAACCATCCTTCATTGAAACAGCCCTACTCACTTTGCGTGAGGAGCCTCGCTGAATACACAAGCGTGTCACTACTAAAACAGTGTTTGATGGCCCGTGTATCATATCTGTCACCGTGACAGTGGCGGTTACAGACTGTGACGTATCGTTCGGGGAAATAACTGAACAGCCATCTACTACAAATATCCGCATGCGTTTCCTTGTACTTCAGCGTAAATACGCTTGTCCAGAATTCTTGACGGATGCGTTAAAGTCTCATACGTGGGTGTCCAGTGCAGCTGCTCCCCCATCGTTTTGAAATTACTCTATTTTCCACGTTTGAACAAGCATTTTCACCGCAGAAGCTTATGCGATATCTGTGGCTGTGAAGCATATTAAGAAATTGCAACTATAACGTGCGGTTATATATCTACGAATTCGCTGAGCGTCGTAACAGCTTTGAAACCTCTGGAAAAAACGTACAAACTATGTCCTTGTGTCGTTTTACACCCTTTTATGCACGATCTACAACCTCTGACGACATATAGGTGTTGGGTGCTAGGGCAACACGAGATAACTCGAAACAAGGTGTCAGACCAGCTAGCTGCATCCGCGCACGACAACTCTGCCACCAATATATTCATGGCTGTCCCTGCAGTTGACACGAAGTGTTTTCTTCGACGTGAACACGGGAAATTTTGGCAGCACCTATGGGATAGGCAAACGGAGGACATATTGCATGTTATTTATAGCCGAGACTTGCCAACTGGCCAACAGTATCGAGATTACGCTTCACGCAACTAACACCAGGCTACAAATACGACATACACTCTGAACACATTCATCTATCTGGTGGTGGTCTGTCATTGCGTGAGAGATGTGAGAACCACTAACGGTTATCCTCATCCTCCTCAAGTGCAACGAATTAGATGCCTTAAGAAAAAAATCACTTGTTGTTGCCCTACCGGCAGCAGCTTCCACTACAATCTGTTATGCGCATCGGTACAGGGACGCGCTTTTTAATCCTCAATCACTGTCTATATTTTTCAAAGATCTGCCTAGTTTTAACCCCATATTATGAGGTGATACGTAGCTTGGCCTCTGTATAGAGGTCGTGGCTACGGCGGCCTTTGCCACCAAAACTGTCATTTGCACGCGTTTTGCGTCATCTCCATGATTTTCAAATATTTAACTTTTGCCCGCCTCAGGACGCGATATTTAGGGCTCTTTACAGCCCGGTAATCGTATCATTGTACATACCTGTTTATATTCTTTCAATCATGCACCATGACTCTTCGCTCATCATTGTTCATAGTGCTCTTTGCACAAGCATGGTTCTTGCACCATAAAACCTACGTATCATCATCATATGCAGTATCGATACGCTACAAAGCTTAATTAGCTTACCCAGGTCCCGTATTTCTGGCGTAACTGACTGCAGGATTATTAGCCAACTGTGAACGTTACACAATAGTGTATTACAATGTCAGGGCAGTGAAAGGAAGGCTGCCTGTGCTCAATGCCAGCCCCCAACTACGCTTTTTTTGATGCACCCACCTGCAAAAGGTTCTCTGTATGCCCTCGATGACGTGTATATGTCACCTACAGTACGTGTTGGTGACCCGTTGTAACCTAGGCTCAGCGACAGCAGTACGTAGAATGGCAAATAACGCCTTGTAATGAATGAAGAAAGGAATTAGTTGTGAAAGTTAAGCACTTAGATATGTGGGGTTTAAGGTCCCAACACCACCATATGATTATGAGAGACGCCGTAGTGGAGGGCTCCGGAAATTTCGAACACCTGGGTTATTCAACGTGCACCCGAATCTGAGCACACGGGCCTACAACATTTCCGCCTCCATGGGAAATGCTGCTGCCGCTGCCGGGATGAAAGTGAAACACTTCACTGTTTCAACAGAGAGCTCCAGAGCAATATGTCAGCCTCGTTCAGCAATGTCATAAAGCATCAAAACCTTTATGCTAATGCATAACTATCGATACTCTACATTTTTTCACGCTGTTGGGCCCAAGGTTTGTCGTGTGTCGTAGGAAAAAAAGTTTTCATCCTCATGAACGCGCTATTTTTCCTCTTGCTCTTCTGCTGTGCTCTGAGAACGAGTGCTCCAATTTGTCCGACAGGAATTGTAACAACTGATGGTGAGAGAAACAGTGTGCAGAGCGAGACTGAACAAAAAGATACGTTTCTGCGAGAAAGTTTCGGCAAGGCGAGATTCGAACCCGCGTACCACGTGCACGATTCGAAGGCGAGTGTCCTAACCACTCGGCTATCGAGGCACGCTGGTAGTTCGTACTACATTATAGCGATTGGGTGCGAAACAGAATACAATGTGAGGAGAAATGAAGGACTGTAGAACGAATAGAAAAAGAAAGGATAGAAGTAAAGGGAAGACATACAAAGATAGAAGGCGAAAGAACTTGAGAAAAAGAGTTGAAGAGAAAAATGAACTGACAGAAAGGTAACAAAGAAAAGGATAGAAAGACAAGGAATCAGATGTAAAGACAAAGATGTAGAAAGACAGAGACAAAACATTAAAGAATGACAGCAAGCATAGCAATCTATAGTGTAGTATAGCAAGAGGTGGTAAAGGGAGAAGTGAGAGGGTAAAAGCCTAGAAAAGCTGGGACCAGGTCAGGCACCTACCAATTTCGCTGTGACCTCCAAAGATTACGGGCCTGCTTAATTGCTTCTCATTTTGTTTATGCTTGGTGCTTTCATCGGACTGTGACTCGCTCAATCTTTGTGACAACGTATACTTCGCTCCTGTATTAACAGGTGATCGTGATCTCTTTTTTTCGCTTACAGGTGTGTTTCGGGACACCTTGGGCTCGTACGAGAATCTCTACCGCATGTTGTCTGCCATGTGCGCCACCTGCGCCGTCGCTTTTTTCGGTTTGGACTTTGCACTGACGCGTTCGCGGAGGTGGCAGAAGCTGGCCCAAGAGTCCTCTTGCACATCTCAGTGGTTTCGGTCTCGGTTCTTTGACTCCGAAGTGGATGTCAGAGACATTTACTGACGACTACACGGAGGTCACTTACATTGTCGATGCCAAGACTGCTGAGGAGAGGCTCTCGGTACGCATTGGCTGGCACTGCCACCATGTGAATGCCCGCATGTGTGTGAATAACGCAATGTTCGGAATACATGTGAGCGTGTTTATGCGTGCGTGTGTAGCAAGCCACTCCGTGCACAGACCGCATTTCAACGCTTGTGGTGCGATACAGAGACACTGCGTACATGCATGTCATATATTATTGACACGCGAGTCTCGCTGAAGAACGTCTGCTGAAAATGCATGGAGATGACGTTCATATATCCATAGAATGAAAGCGCGTATAGTTGTGGTGATTGGTGAAAATTAAGAACATGTTTAAGAATGAGCTTATTAGATGCGAAGCAGGACTTGAATAGCTTGTGTAACGCTGTCCCTCCGTACGAATACGCCACGCGCCGCAGGTGTTGGCAAGGTTTCAAGCAGGTTACGCCGCTGCTGCGCGTTAACGTCACGCTCCGCTTGCAGTCCACGCTGACGTCACTTCCTCCCTACCTTGCCGCTCGCTCGCCGCGGTGCCCGCAGCCGCTGCCTCATCAGTTCGGGCCGTTCCATACGCTAGCCGTTCAGCTGCAACGCACGTGTCGGCACACCTGCCTCACCCAAGTGGAGGGTGAAAGAACGTCACCTATTTATTGGCTTATTTGTCTCCCGATTGCGTGCGGAAGGGGTTCCGGCACGTGTGTTGCGGCTGTGCTGGCAGCGCGTGGAACGGCCCTTGGCCGCAACACCTGCCGCAACCGCACTCGCTACACCGCGGACTCGTCAGTTCACGCGCAAAACCTGACGTGCGCGCCAAACGTACGCGTTTCAACCTGTCTGTGCGTGTCGTCTACGAGACCTACACAGCCATCGCTTGAAACGAATCTTCTAGCGCTCACCAAAGCACCCGCGTTAGCGCCGTTCAACCCATGATATCACCCATGCGCAACGCTGCTACTTCGCAGGCTATCAGATTTCCCTTCGGGAAGATGGTGCAATTTTTTTTGCACATACTGAGCTTGCACGAAGTATAATACGGAGAAATCTATTGCACCACACTGCCAAAAAATGAATTATCAGCAACTTACGTTTCAGCACAATAAAATTATTTCTTGGTTACTGAAATGAGTTGTGTTCTCATTTTTGCTTTTGCTTTCTCCGTGTGATGAAATTAAACGCCTAAATATGGTTTCGCAACATAGAAATCGCTTCAATGGTGATTATGAGCGCAGAAGGCGCTTGGCGGATAGGGTGAAGAAAGTAATGAAATGCCCTATTATGAACCACTTTAAATATTCAAAAGCGCTTGACCAATTTTGTAAAAAATTCTTCAACGGTAAAAAGAGAGTAAAGTTACAGAATATATGCTGCACGGTTACTGAAACTGTAGCAGTTAATAAATATGTGCGATTACGGAAAGAGTGAATGTCAGAACTCAAGTTGTGCTGGGAGATTGGCTAATAAGCTCGATCTGTTGAATAAATTCTTTATTCTGCATATTTATGAAGCTAGTAATCTCACATTGATTTTACGTACGCTCACGGTTTTCTTTTTCGATGCCCTGTAGTTTGACTGTAGTTTCTCCAATAAACCCGACTGAAACTCAGTCCATGAGAAGCACAGAAAATCAGGTGAATGGCAGACGTTGTCTGCTGGTCTGCTCACGTGCTGACGACTTGACTTCCTTTTCTTAAACGTTTAGTTTTGTGGCGTTTGACAGCTTTTCATCGACTCAACACCGATGTTTCGAAACCCGCTTGGCGGCGTTTTCGCGACCCTCGTGTAGAGATGGGCTTGATGCGACGTGGTATCAGGACGTCTTATTGTAAATTAGGTGGCATTGTTTTATCGTTTTTCACGAGTGCGTCATCCAGGGAACAGTGGAGTGTTAGAATATACTCGAACATCAAGCGCTCGAGTATCTTTCGCGCGCGTCAGCACCATGCTTGTTTTTTAATATGTGTCCGAATAACGGCCGACAAATGTAAGACGATAAAACACGCAAACTTTCTTGACAGTTAGGCCTATTGCCGTCTCATTGCTACGATCACTCCAGCTTTCTGGTGGAAATGCGACAACATAAATATCAAATCACTCCGCTCTAATAATTGTCGTTTGTGCTGACCCGTATACACCTTCGGTGCACTTGTTACTTTTATGGGTTGTTTTCTTTTTTTGCACTTGGCTTCCACCACAATTGGTCAGTACTGGGCAGCTCTTGCCCCATTATCCGCTCTCGCCGGTTTATTTTGCGCAGAAGCTTGCATCCACGTGTTATTACATAGACTTAGCCTCCGATCGAAAAAGTTCATATTCTTGTACATTATCGACGCTGGACGGGAATACCTGCTTTCTCTTCTCTCACTCGCTGTTTTTACGACGTCGGCGCCTCCATGAACGGCGCAATGGACACAGCCGCATTACGTGTGTCCTTGTTTTCATCCACTTATCGAAGCCCGAGGGCACAGCGATGGTTCTATATCTGCGTCACATTTCGCAACAGACATACAGCTATATTTTCTCTGAATCTGGGCCACAATATCGCGCCAAGGTTACGTCAACACGTATGAACCTCTCACGTGCACTCATATGACCTCAGAGCTGAGCTTTGTGATGACGAATGAAAGCTGATGAAATGACAAACAAATATGGCAGAGACGCACGCTGGTGTACCAAGGGATCTGTTGTGCAACGAAGTTTGTTTTGAGACTGTGTTGCAGATCTTCCGCACACGGGCTGTATACCATCTACGTGTGTAATCGCACATTACAGACCAGATGAGTCCCAAGGACGTGCCATTCGTGCCAAATATAGATGAATGCCTCTGAGATGAAAAGCTACTGAAGATGTATTTGCAGGAGCCAATGGTTTAGGTAGCCTTAAGGTCTCGAGTCTGATTGTTGCTTTTTTTTCAAGAATGCAAAAGTGGCTTCAATTCCTCGATTGTGTACCAGTCAACCTTGCAGCCACACATAAAATTAGTCAAGGCACGTCGAAACTAGCTGCAACTGTCTGAAAAATTAGCGGGGATCAATTTATTCCCTACAGCATTTCAGCCAAGAAAATTTTTTTTGCCTGTGGTGTCTGCTATAATAGATATATCAAGCGACAAATACGGCTTTTAAAAGACACGTTTTAGAGTTGAGGTCCCAAGCATGAGGCTTCATTACCTGCATCTGATTTCTTGATGTATTTGTGGTTGTTTGCACAAGTATCAATGTAGCTGAACGCGAGATAACTTGCTACAAGACAGTGGCTTTGAGGATCAACGAGTGTCTCATCGCGCAGGCGTGCACCCAGAAGCAGATCTCTCCTACCACTATACTTATGCTTGAAAATCTGTTGTTTCAGCAGCTCAATTAGGCAATCGTGCAGCTTTTTGTGAAGGCGACCGACTGGTAATTCTTTGTTAGTGATAGATATCGCGGCGGCATATTTGTAAGCAAATTTGGTGTTCAAGTTGGTTGGTTTGGCCCATGAGTCTTAACACTTCAAACCTACGGACGCCATGACTGGCGCCGTAAAGCGGGGTACCGGATGCTTCGAGCATGCGGTGTTGCTTACTGCCACTTACGTCAAACCGTACACGAACTTCAGGCGTTTTCGTCTCCATCGAAATGCGATAACCGAGGAAGGGATCGATCTCACACATTTCGGGCCAGCTCTTATTCACCGTGAGCAGCTGTACAACCTCGGCGGACAAGTCGATGACCCTATTCACTGGTTTCTATGATTTCGTTAGTTGTAGGTGGAGCTCTGCTTTTTATATTGACGTCAGATGACGAGATGTGGGTGCACGAATCAGGCACCGGCAACTCGTTAGCTTTTTAAGGGGTCGAGAATCATGAATAGAGCGTTTGCAGTTACATATATGACGATATTTTTACTGTACCATCAGAACAGAAAAACCAGAGTATATGCAATGTACAGATTGAATGGCAACCTGTTACTCGAATGACTGCTGAAACATACAAACAATAACTTTCCGCTATGTATAGGAAGTTATGAAGCGAGTTGTTGACAACTTTTATTCTTAAGCGAAAACCAATAGGATAGCCTTGCAGTTCATTATTGACTGCGTCCCCTGGTCAAGATTGCTTATGGTATGGTGGTAGAAAGTGATCACTTTTTCGTGTCCTTACATCTATTGTCCATTCCCACCACTCGCTAAATCTTGGCAACATAGAGTGACGTCTATGAAGAGGTACCCGCCAAGCAATGTTGCTTATCCGTCGTTCGACAGCGATGAGCCGTGAGCTCGTACCGTATACTAGAACTGGTTAAACATTGATCGTGAAGTTCAGTAGGGTTGAGAGCTGGGCTAGTTGGTGAGACATCATTTAACCATATGGGTAGTAGCGCAATTTTCACGGGGACGAAGAGAACAAGAACACACACCCTCGCTACACTCGCAACTAATTTTATTTCAGAAGCCCTTCATATATACCCATAACCCTAGCGACACAGAAAAGAACTACGAACATTGAATCATTGCCAACAGAAGCTTTTGCGCAAACTCAAGTGATAGTACACGGCAGTTACGCTTACACTTTAAGATGACATAACTAAAACGCCCTGGGTAACATCACATCAAAAAACCAAAAAATTTTGCGGGAATTCACTAGTGTTTGAAACAAACTTTTGAAACGACAAAAGGAGAGTAGACACATGCAAACACTGATCTCAATTAAGTCCTTCGAGGTAGCTGGCTTCTCGGTCACTTAACGAAACCGATGGCTGACTAATGCATCCTTCTTTTCTTTTTTTTTAATGTGAAGGCTTCGACAATTTCTCTGGTTAGTTGGTTTCCATGACGAAGACTACGGTTGTGTCACTGAACAGTGGTGAGCAGCCCACTGGGAACACTGTCTCTTTATGTGAGAATGAATCAGTTCTTAATGATCGCTTGTGTTCTAAAAGTCGGGTGTTCAAACATCGACCCGTCTGGCCGATGTATACCTTTCCACACGTTAGCGGCAAGCAATACACGACTGATAGGCTACACTTAACAAACTTTGTTGTGTGATTTACCGTACAACTACCAGCATTATTGTTTACTGCTATGGAAACTTTACGGTCTAGTTTGGAACTATTTTCTAAGCTTTTGGGCCGAAAAAACTAGTTCTAGGCCATAGCGATTACCTACGTTTTTAAGTTATTAAAAAGTTTAAGTTGATTAGTCACGTACGCAACAACTTTCATAAAAAAAATGACAAGTAATGAAAACAGGAAGAACTAGTGTCAGTTCCATATGCGCACAAGATTGCCCATAACTTAAAAAACGTAGGTAATCGCTATGGCCTAGAACTAGTTTTTCGGCACCCAACAAGCTTAGTAAAATATGTTCCAAACTAGACCGCAAGTTTCCATAGCATAAACAATAATGCTGGTAGTTGTACGGTAAATCACACAAAGTTTTGTTAAGTGTAGCCTATCAGTTCGTGTATTGCTTGCCGCTAACGTGTGGAAAGGTAACATCGGCCAGACGGGTCGATGTTTGAACACCCGACTTTTAGAACACAAGCGATCATTAAGACTGACATTCATTCTCACATAAAGAGACACTGTTCCCAGTGTGGCTGCTCACCACTGTTCAGTGACACAACCGTAGTCTTCCGTCATGGAAACCAACTAACCAGAGAAATTGTCGAAGCCTTCCACATTAAAAAAAGAAAAAAAGGATGCATTAGTCAGCCATCGGTTTCGTTAAGTGACCGAGAAGCCCTACCTCGAAGGACTTAATTGAGATCAGTGTTTGCATGTGTCATACTCTCCTTTTTGTCGTTTCAAAAGTTTTGTTTCAAACACGTGTGAATTCCCGCAAAATTTTTGGTTTTTGATGTGTTGTTACCCAGGGCTGTTTTAGTTATGTCATCTTAAAGTGTAAGCGTAACTGCCGTGTACTATCACTTGAGTCTGCGCAAAGCTTTTGTTGGCAATGATTCAATGTTCGTAGTTCTTTTCTGTGTCGCTCGCTAGGGTTATGGGTTATATATGAAGTGCTGCTTCTGAAATAAAATTAGTTGCGAGTGTAGCGAGTGTCGTGTGTTCTGGTCCTCTTCGTCCCCGTGAAAATTGCGCTACTACACCATATGGTTAAATGATTGATCGTGATGAGTAATATAATTACTGGTTTATAATATGTATACGATAAATCAAATAGTCAGCGCTCACAGTTGTATGCATATATATATATTGCGGGCAGCTGATATATATATCAGCTGCCCGCTGTAGTAAGGTCCGTGCTACGGGAGCCACACATGCGCCATAAAAGAGTGTTTCACACTCGTCGCTTGGCTTATAGATGGCGCTGCCTGACACTCGTACCTCTAAATCACATATAAACCCAAAAAAGTGGATGGAGGAAAGGCCGCTGTGATAGCCTCAGCGGTTAGAGCATCGATACGTTATTCACAGGTCGTAGGTTCGATCCTGCTCACGGCTGGTTATTTTTTCACCGACTTTTCTTTTTTTATTTGCATTGCCATGGTTCTAAATAACTTCCCTGTACATTCCTTGGCATTACTGACTGTTGGATCTCATTACTATTGTGTCAAAACACGGAAAACGAGCCCTTAGGTATCAGTTTTTTCCCTTATATATATATTATATTATATATATATATATATAGTATATTATAATATATATATATATATATATATATATATAAATCATATGTCAGTCTCAATGCGTACCTGGTCATGCGAACTTCCGTTCATCGAGCAGCATATATATACAATATTGCCTGCATGTCGCTTCTTCCCAATGGTCTTGTGATAAATAATGAGTGTTGCTGACAGCCACTGTCACACGTAACACTTAAACCATGTTCTCTCTAGCCTCTTGCAAAAAAACAAAAACAAATCGTAAACTTTTTAACGAATTAGCATCCGTTAACGGCGAAAGGGGTCGCAAGGTTGAGACGCACGTTCGACGAAGCGCGTTTTGCTTCATTATGAATGCAGCACACGTGCTGGTCAGACTCATTTGTACGCGGAACACGTGCACGTGATCGGGCTTTGTCCGTGCTTGTGCCGCGCTATTTACCGTGTCGTATACGCCCTAACATCGCGGGCATCCTTGAATTCCGAACGAATTGTGCTGCCTTGAACAAACATTAGTTTCAAAAGGTCGAAATTGACCTTCTTCCATGACCAGGTCCACGATAAACAAACGAAACGGGCAGCGTGGAGTAGGTATAGCATATTGCTCGACTTCATGTAAAATCCGCGAAACAAAAATGCGGCACCCACCTCGATGTGCTATGAAATCTGAACAGTAGCTTCAAGTACGGGGACATTTTTTTATGTACGAGGCTAAAGAAGAATCTTTAGCCGGGCAAACTGTGTCACACTAAACCGTACATGCTCTACCGTTGATTACGCGCTAAGGTGTATTCGCAAGCGTTCTGTGAGTGATGCAAAACTGGCTTGCTGTAAATGGTAGAGATTGTTAGGCTGCAGTAGGCCCCCTAATCAACGATGATGGCATGGCCAATTACTGGCGCATTGTGTTATTTATTAGCACACGTCGTAAAGATATTTCATAAATATTTGTAATCAGTGCCTACTTCATGGAAAACAACCAATTTCGCAGGCATTCGCAGAAGTATTTGTACTTACATCTTGTGCTCATTCTATATACACCTTACGTCGGTGACTTTAGCGCAGTGATATATTTAGAAAAAACAAAACAAAAACAAGGACAACGTTTCAATAAAGGTTAGGTGCACAATACATCAAGTCGACGTGGGCCTTCGCTTATGAAATACTGTTAACTGTCAACGGAACTCTCTTACCATTATCACTGGGCTTATAGCCGTGCCGCATGCAATATAGCTTCCTCCAAACCATCTAGACTAAGTGCACCGATGTCAGGTGGCTGAGAACTCTTTTATCATTATACTGAACTCTGCATAAGTCCTTATAGACATTCCGCGACGTTGCGGCCACCTGATGGCCCTTGTGATCGCATAGCAGCTTCTTCGTAGAAAAATTATGATGTAGAAGTGTGCTCTTGCATTTCTTGACTTGTGTACAGAACCGACATAACTTTATTTTATCATATATATATATATATATATATATATATATATATATATATATATATATATATATATATAATATATATATATATATATATAGTATATTGCAATGAGCGAGACAGAGAACAAGAGACAACACCCGATCCTGGGCCAGCTGTTCTATTCTCCACTTCGTCTTCCTCCGCTTCTTCCAGCTAGCTCTCGCACCAGAGCCCCGATTCCGCTGCCCTTAGTCATCAGTGCTCATCACACTCGGCCGTGACTGCGAGTGTGTGGAGCTGCCAACAGTGCTTCAGGTGGGCGCGGTTTGGCTGCATCGTGGTGGTTCGGACTCTTCCACGCTTGAACTTTGTGTGAAAATATTTTGGAGCAAAATCCAGTAGCCGACATTGAGTGTGTCGCCGTGGTCGTTCGAAATGTCGTTAAGACGCCGAGGTTTGCTGACGTTTGGCGTAAACTTTGGCCGATAGCGACTCTGGGTTACGACTTTGTGTTGCGGTGGTCTATAACATTGGCCATGTTGCAACGCTTCCAGTGCGTTTTTCGACTGGCGGAATGAGTTCTGCCGCTGCGATTGATCTCGTCCAAGGTTCGACGTGTTCGGAAGACTTGGTGAAAACAGTTCTGGCGGGTGGCATTGACTTCCTCGCCTGGGTCATACCCGTCTAGGCTTTGACTTGGCACGCTGAGGCTGTATTTGTTGCCGTGGTCGGCCACAGTGTCGTTGTTGACGTGGGCATTGGCATTCGCTCGCACCTTGGTGAATGAAGACTCGGGGGTATGAAACTGGTTGTACCTCGGTGGTCTGTCTTTGCGACGCTGTAACATGGTGTAGAGATTTGGTGGGCGGACAGTGGGTGTGTTGGAGCAGTCGTTGCTTGCCGAGTAGACATTTATGTCGTCTGAGTGGCGTGGTGTGGTTTTTATGTGCACTTTGAATGCCGAGCCGGAAAATGCTTGCGCAACAGAGGGTGTGTGTGAGCGCTAACAGGCCACTGCCACAATCATGATGCGACATGCCGGCAGTTTTCTGCTGTTATCGCTCTTGTGTTGACCAACGGGTCATAGCCTGAACAATCAGGGGTGATTTCCACGGTGACGACTTCAGGGGGGTCTGCGCGGACGTTCATATGTTACGTTGGGAGTCCAGAATGACGTGCTTGTCTTAATCAGCAAGATCGTACATCATGTCGCCAGAAAGGCCGATGCTGGCTCTCTCTGCCTGGAACGCATCGATGTAGTCACACGCTCGGCCAATGACTGCAGATGTGGTGCACACTGGTCCAAGATTGTCTCCTTGCTATTCACGGTTGTCTCCGGACAGCTCTGTCTTGGAAATGGCATTAGTGGCTGGCACGGAAGTTCGTGAGATGGGTCCCGGTGTGGAACCTGGCATCGGAGAGCAAAGCCTGTCTTGGAGCCTGTTTCAGTGTACCCTGCGGAGCGTTCAGCCAAGAGGTCATCAAAGCTTATGCAGGGTACTGCTGCACGTTCGTGGTGGTTCAGTGTGGGTATGTCGTTTTGAGTGACGTCCTTCACGAGGCCCGTCTTCGGTAGTGGTCTTTGGCTGAGCTGAACTAGAATTGGACGACTGCACAGAGTCCGAAAGCTCAAGTGAACTGCAACGCGTGACTGTAACCTGGAGGCGGAAACCCTCCTGCGCCTATCCTCGGTAGTCGTCAGGTTGAACTGGGGGTGGAAGGGAGATCGGAGAGCGTCCGGTCGAAGACAGCTATGAGCTTGGAGCTCCACTCCACCCAAGACTGCTGCTTGAAGTCTTCATACCGGTGCCATGCCGCTGCACCTTCCCGAAGACGGTCTACAGCCACGGTCCATTTCTGAGATTCCGTCCAGGCCTCGCGCATTGCTATAGCGTTGACGTTTGCCACCCAGCTGTCGGCGTCATTCCGGACCCCGTGGAATTCCGGTAGTTCGCAGACAGCTGGTGACCGTGAGGTGGCAGCAGGCAACGCAGAGATCACCGACGCGAAGCAGTCGAGCTGGTGTGAGAGAAGACCGAAGCTCCCTGCGTTGCTCCGGTTTGCTTGCCTCAAGGTCGTGTGAGGCAGCTACATCCAACACTGCGTTAATGTCAGACAATGCTGGCAACATTGTAGGAGCTCGCTCACAGATGGATGCTGTAAGTTCGTTAGTCTTGACGCGGAGTAACGCGATGGTACGCCGCAGGTCTGCGGCGCTGTCGGGTGTGAAGTCCGAAGAGTCAGTGATCTTCAAGAAAGTAGCGGTTGCACCACTTACACCAGCGAGATTGGCGAGCAGGGAAGCCTGGACGGCGTTCAGTGGCGGCTCGTTGTTGGAAGAGTACTGCAATGGGAATGAAGGCCATGGGAAGCGTGAGCGGCATTCCCAAGGGACAGGAGCCGGTGCGGATACCTGCCGTGAAACGGTGGCGGCGTTTCAATCAGGTCATGCCTAGAACCACAGGGGAGGCCTTGACGCCGTCCACAGGTGGCTCAAGTGCGGGTGGGACCCCATCGCTAAGGAAGCGTGAACGGCGTTCCTTGATGAAGAAGCCCGCGTTGCCGACGAACCATGAAGACACGTACCGGTGGCTTTCTGCAGAGGGTTCACTTGTTGGACTGCGCCATTGTAATGAGCGAGACAGAGAACAAGAGACAACACCCGATCCGGGGCCAGCTGTTCTATTCTCACTTCGTCTTCCTCTGCTTCTTCAAGCTAGCTCCTCGCACCCAGAGCCCCGATTCCGCTGCTCTTAGTCATCAGTGCTCTCTCAATAAACATATATATATATATAATATATATATATATATATATATATATATTTGTCGTACGTATTAATAAGACTGCAAGTGGTATCTTGACATTATTGTGTGGAGTCGGGGAGTCATTATCCAGCGTTCTTGCTGGCTACATAAATCACTCTGTGATATATGAGGAACAGATAGACAACGAAAGAAAGAGAATAAGTAGCTTTTAGAGGAAGCAAGTCGCGTGACCCCTTTGCTTCTAGTGACAGCAGATCATTTTTCGTCGTGTTTTCCCCTCTGCTTGCATATGAGTGCGTCCTGCAGTTAACTTCCGCGTTCGTTTCTGTAGCACAGACACGCCTAATTCACATAAATGTCACGTGCGTGCGATGGTAATACTCTGGCTATAGACTGGAACCAGTGATTATTTAGGCGTGTTGTTGCGACACCTGGTGTACTATTGGGAAGTCCGTGAAAGAAGCTCCGGAATTTCCTTTATTCCTCTGTTTGCATCATCACTACGTATATGCCGTCGTGGTCGAAAAAGCGTCGCTTGGGCAGGTGAATTCATGAACGGGCCCCACGGTCCCAGATGTGGACTCCTGAAAACGAAGATACTGTTAGGTTACTGTGTCAGTAGGTTAATATGTAGGTTAATTATGGAACAGGGTAAAAAAAGAAAGGAAAACGAGGAAAAAAACAAGGAAAATTGGCAGCACATCTACGCAGTGAATAATGGAGAGTGGGGGAAAGCATTCATCCGTCCATTCGTTCTTGCTTCCGTCCGTCCATGCGTCCGTCTGTGTGACCGTCCGTGCCTCCATCCTCCCGTCCGTGCGTGCGTGCGTCTGTTCGTGCGTCCGTCCCTGCGTCCGTTCATGCATCTCTCTGTGTGTCCGTGCGTCCATCTATTCAACACTCCAAGTACCACCATCTCGATATTTTCATCATATATTCCCAATATAGAAGCGCCGTCATCCAGCGGACATTCTAAGGACTAAACGAGAGGTGGCACACGCACATTTTCTTACGGTTTGCGCTTCGGGTTCACTTCCCACCTTTAACCATCTCAAGTTCATGGTATATACTAGTTTACTGTATTCATGGCACTGCGGCCCAACGCTCGCTAAACCTTTCTAAAACCAAGGCGGTTACGCCCAGCGAGTATAACGTAGCAACCTTTTGGTGTCACATAGTGCTCAATGTACATGTCAATGGCTGTTAATGGGAAATGAGAGACAAGAAAATTCGGCTTTTAGTTAACGCGCACGCCGCGAACTTTTTATTGTTCAACAAAACACAGGAGAAATCTCCCACCGGCACCACCTTGCAGGTCAAAATGTAACACTTGTTACACACTACGACTACGACTACGAGGGACGAACGGGGACCGCTTTAAGGAGCTTCGCCCTAAAAAAAGTCATGAAGTTCTTCTGTGCAAGTCTGCAACAGTTCCCAACACAACTTCAACACCAACGTTCTTGTCGTTGAGCACAAAAAAGGAGCAGCTTTTATTTGTGTTTGATTTTGGAAGGCGAGAATAGGGGGCGACGGAAGTAATATATTCTATTCGAATTGATACGCTAGCCATAATTTCGTTGCAGAATAATTATAGAGAAAATCATGCGAGACATGGTGGATTTCAAAACAACGATACTAAATGTGTTATTTTATTATTGTTACAAGTGTCTATCGCTGTTGCTCATCCGACAGGAGGACAGCATTAATATATGCTATAAGCAGTCTGCGGATGAATGTGGCGCCTCCCAATGGCAGGCGTTGCGTAGCATCGCATCAGAGGCGGGTAGGTGGGATTTCCTGCAGAGGAGGGTAGATGGTGTACGTAATATGGGTAATCCCTGCGCGGCGGACTTGAACGCGCCTCATTTTCCTCTTACCGAGTTTGTGAAAGCGAACCGATAGACACATCAAGTGCAACATGATGGACATGGGCGCTGACGTTGTAGCCACACCAGCGGTGTCCACCAGTAGATTTCCTTGCTACATTGCATTTTCACATGTCATTATTGAGGTGCATGTTATTTATGCTGATCTTAATTTTTTAATTCTTTCCAAAAAGGAGCTCTCGGTAGTAGGCGGGTTTTGCTAAGCAGTGCTGGTGTTTTTCGCATTCGCACATTTCTGCAACATCGTCAGGTAAGTGCTGTCACAAAACGTAGATGCGGTGAACTAGTTGCGGCTCTTCGTAAGAGAAAAGGCACATGGTTTGGTAAATGGTCACAGACGTTGAAAAGCACGATTATAAATATGCTTCGTTAACGAAAATAGGAGAAACTTAAGGGGTGTAGCCGTATTGCGGTTCCCTATGACCGAAGGATTGCGAAATGCACACACGGATTCCAGTGCTGTTCTAACGTATGCAAAATTTCTGTATGATACTAAAGCAACGTTCGATGAGTCTCATATTTTAGTGGTGGTGGCAAAATTCACGCACTATGCCACCGTAACCGTATAGTTTACGAGGTCTTCGAAGGTGCGCTGGTCAACTTTGTATTATGCGCCGTTTTCCACAATTGTTCTCTCACTCATCAGCTTGTTGGTGGCCAGTCGTGTGTGTTTGTCACAGCCTGATTCTTGACCGAGAATATCGAGATGACTTCCTCTTTCACGTTGCCACGTATTATCACTGCGTGGATACAAAGGAATGGTTGTTGGTGTTGCTTGGAGCAATTGAACTGTTGCGTTGCTAAACACGCGGATGGTGGTCCAATATATGGCATGGAGGAAAAAAAAACAGTTTGGTGGGAACACTACGTGATCCGAGAGAAAGAGACTAAGGAAGAAGGAAATAAAAAAAAACGGAAAGAACGAAAACAAGGTGGAACGAAAGAAAAAAAAAAGATAATGAAGGGGAAGAATAAACAAACGAAGGAAGAAGAAAGAAATCATGGAAGGAAGACAGGCATGAAGAAATGGTGGTAGGAAGAATGAAAGAAGCGATGAAGAAAGAATGGAAGGGAGGAAGAAGGAAGAAAATTGGCAGATCTGCACATACAGTGGGAATCAATGATATGCGAAGCACGAATGAGAAATGTTGATATGTCACTTTCAAATCAACACAACGTTACGAGGTGGAGGTGAATGATGCCGTACATGACTTCCGTGTCATGATTATCATGTTTGAATGTGTCGTTTTTTCATCATCTATTAACGTCACGGGACACGAAGTTTAGTATATGTGGTGTAGCAAAACGACCGCGAGCACGTTATGGGCGTGGTATGTCGTCATGTTCTTACATGACACGCGTCTCATGATTATCATGCTTGCACCAGTCATATACTTTCGTCATCCATTGACGTCACTTAACACCAAATTCGGTACATGTGAAGCTAGTAAAACAGCCGTGAGCGCATCATGAAGGGCCCAATATACTCCAACTTAGCGTTGACGCGCGCACGCTGGGCACAGCGACCCTACGTCAGCAAAACGCGAGCACTCATCTGACGCAAGGCACGACCGGCGCGACCAGCGTACGTCGGAGCGACCAGCAGCAACCGGTGCGAAATGCGACATGCTGCATCTCGCCAACTCATCAAATGTATTGTGAAATCCGAGCACTAATAGCCTCGCAGTTGAAGTGCTTTGTGGTAGTCGCAGAGCCGCTTTATACGCCATCCTTATTATTTTTTCTGCTTTTTCTTTCTCTTCTCTATTCATGTTGTGGTAGGGTAGCGAGTATGTTAGTCTGCTGATGACTAAGCTGTTCACCAAACGAAGCACGTCTTGTTCTTTCAGTTCAGAACGATTGTTCTTATTCGAACTATCATTCGAACAATTTGTTGAGCTGTTCGTTTAAGCATATTTAGTGCGTGGAGACATCGCTGATTGGACTGTAACCACATCCCTAAGATTCGAACGGTTGTTTTCCTCTGGAATAATATTGCCGTATAGCTTGACCTCAAGGCGGAGGCTCGGGTCTGTCCTTTGTTTTTCACTCTTGGAGACCGAATGAGTTCCGATTTGTCTGCTGAGCACTGAAGTCCCCTTTCTTTAGTGTAATCTTCGATGGTTTTAGCTGCCAGTTGAAGCCTCTGTTCTTTTTCTGCCAAGCTACCCTTGGTTGTCCATATAGTGATGTCATCCGCATAGAAGGAGTGTCGGATGTCGGGAATACCTTCCAGTTTTTCGGTTAGACCAATCATGGCTATGTTGAAAAGCGTAGGCGAGATCACAGCGCCTTGTGGTGTGCCTTTGCTCGGTGGGTGGAAGACATTGGATTCGTCTTCTCCTAATCTGATAACAGCGATTCTTTTAGTAAGGAAGTTCTGTACATATTTGTACGTCCTTTGACCGCAGTTTGTCGCTGCTAGCCCATCTAATATGGCCTTATTGACTACGTTGTCAAAAGCGCCTTTTATGTCGATGACCATGACAATGTTTTCTCCTGCTTTTGGAACATTTGTTAGTATATCCTCCTTTAAAAGCAGAAGAGTGTCCTTTGTCGAAAGGTTCGAGCGGAAACCAAACATGGTGCTTGGCAACAAGTTATTTTGTTCAAGGTGCCGTTGAAGTCTGGTATTTATTAATCTTTCAAACACTTTGCCTAAGCACGAGGTAAGAGAGATTTGCCTGAGGTTTTCTATTGCCAATTTTTTTCCTGGTTTGGGTATCATAATTAATACAGCATGCTTCCATTGCTGAGGTATACTGCCATTCACCCAGTGAGTTAATGAAGTTTAGAAGCGTTGTTGTGGCTTCGTCATTCATGTTGCGAATCATGGCATTGGTGATTTGATCCGCCCCAGGCGCTGTGTTGCTTTTCATGCTGACGATTGCCGCTCTGACCTCGGCATGCAAGAAAGGTGCATTCAGTTCTGAGTTTGGGAGCCATCACAGCCTGGTAAGGGGCTGTGATGGCTGGGGCGCCGAAACACCTAATACAGATTTCTTGAAGGAGGTCATCTCGTGTGCCTGGGTGCGTGTTCAATAATCTTTCCAGAGATATTTGTCCTTCGCGTTTAGTTTTCAGGGGGTCAATCATGGCTCTGAAGATATTCGATGTCTTTGCTGTTCCTAAGGTTCCATTTAGTGAATCGCAAAATTGTTCCCAGTTGACTGTTCGGCTTGCTGCGTTATTTTTTTAATTTTTGCTTTGAGTTTATCGTTTCGCTTTTGCCTTTTCTATCTTTTAGTGAGGTGTCTTCTTGCTTCCCACATGTGGAGAAGGTGAGCGTCTACTTCAAGGCTGTAATCTGTTCTGGCGACAGTTTTGGTGTGCATTTGCTTTTCATTTCTAATTACTTTGCACAACTCGTCCAAGTCGCCTATGGCAGTCACGTGCGCTTTTAGCGATTTTCTATATGCATGCCAGTCTAATTTTAGCTGTGCCGATGTGTTTGCAGATTCTGTCGGTGCGGATTGTGGTGCTTAGTACGTAATAATCACTGCCCAAGTTTTCAAGGGTGTTGTACCAGTCCACGCTGTGGCAGTTTTGTACTATCGTCAAGTGCGGACTTGTGTCCATGGATACGCTGTTGCCTATTCTCGTTGGTATTGCAGGGTCAGTTAACAGCGTCATTTTCAATTTCTCTATTTGTCTTGAGATATTCTTGCCTTTGGTGTCTTGCATCTTATATCCTCAGCTTGCATGATTGGCATTAAAAGTCCCCAACTATGAATAATGGTTTCACTTTCGCTAGTTTTGCTGTCGTTTGAAAGAGCTTGTCGAACGTTGCTTTCTGTTGTCTTGGGGGACTATAAACATTAAGTACGAAGGCGCTCTTTCCACGGCTCCCTTTGTAGGTTATTTCTATTATGATATGCGGGATATCCGCCTCTTCTATGGGCTGATGACATATTGCTGTATTTGAGTTATCGACTAATGTAGCAACTTTCCATTCTGCGTCCCCGGTACTGTAAGTTTCGTAGCCCCGTAATTTTGGTTGTGTTCCGGCTTCCTGGACGGCTATGACAGCAGGTGGCTTTTGTTGCGACGCCACCGGCTGCAACAGTTGCCCTCTTTTCCGCCGGAAACCACGGTTTGCAAGCCAAAATATCAAATTTATGAGCTAGCTTCGCCATTTGACCGAGTTAAGCAGCAATAACTGTCGGAAATTTATGTTAGCCAATGACTAGAGAGCTCTTGCTAGAAGACAGGAAAAATTAATTCCATGAAAAATATTTGCCAAGGTCCGCCGCATGTGAAAAGTGTGCAGGCGGCTCTCACAACCAGTTTCCAGCCACTTTGGTTTTGCTTGTATCGTTATATCAGGCACAGGGTCACATCTAGTGTCAGCAGTTGCTCCTATTACGCGGTCGTCACGAGCGCATGTGGGTGCATCAGCACTGCAAAACACATGCACTGCTTGAAAATGTCTTGCGACCCCACCTGAATGGAATGAAAACTAGCTGAGATTTCGTGGGTGACACCACTTCAGCTTCAAGTTTTATGGAGACAATGTTTTGCGTCAGCCTAAGACATTCGTAGCTGTTCATAGGTTTGTTTTGATTACATCCTCAAGTTATCTCCTCCGCCACAAGTGCGTATATTTTCTTACCTTTTTACATAATCTTATAGTTACTCAGGTTATGTGCGTGATCCACACTTCGCTAGGGCATGGTGTGGTGGCACTGGCTGCAGAGCTTCTAACGGCAAGAAGGCCCCTGGAGCACATCTTGGCCCCGACTACGGCGCAGTGCAAAACATTTTAGAACTGAGCGCGATATTTTCCTTTTTTATTACGATATGCGCAAAGATGCAAAGGAGTATGCCTGGATGCATATATTGGAACGCCAACCTAAGCGAAGTGAGGTGGCTCGTGGAAAGAGGTGATGCTAGATGAAATAGCGAAGTTCATTGGACATCTAATTTATAGACAGATTATTCCCATCACTGGTATCCATCTAAATAGAACTACGTGGGCACTCTTATGGCAGAAAACGAGAATTCACTGAGAAGAGTGTACGAGTGAACTTGTGTCTCACGAATACACTAGTGTGGAGGTTGTGAAATCAGCACTTGTGAAAACAGCTGATATAATTTCATTTTGTTGTCCATTATTAATTCTGCAGAACAATAACATAGAATTGGTTCAAGGGAGAACGAAACTGTCTTTGATTGCTGCGTTAAGGCGAGTGTGCCAGCTCTGTATGTTCACAGGTGCTTGTATCGTCGACGAGGTGTCGAGAATATGGTATGACTCGCGGTTCCTCCGATGATGCCTGATGGTGTAGCAAAACCTAAAAAAAAACTCGACCATTTTCTGGTCATTCCAAACCACCCCGAGCTAGCACAAAAACAGTTCAGCTAACCATCAGATCACAACCTGGCTGGAGTCGGGGTCGTAGGATGAAGCGTCTGAAACGAGTCAAAACACTCCAGAAAGCTAGCATATGTAGTCTTGCACTGCACCTAGAAAACAACTACCGGGACAGCATCAGGAATATTTGCCTCTTATACCAACTGCGTCAGCAGCTTATCTAAGATGGAGAATTTTATGGCGACAGTGCTAACCTGCTCATATCGCTGAAAGTCTGGTGTCGGCGAAAAAATTGACATGGTTCATGAGAGAATATTTGAAATATATTCAAGTAAATAAAGAAACAAATAATAACAATGCTTGCTCCGGGTGAGAATTGAAGCCAGGAAGACTGCTTGGCAAGCAGCTGTTGTGCAGTGGCCAATGTATCAAACTGCTTCAGAAAAATAAAAGCGACAAAAAGTATTATGTAGTAGGAGAAGTATCCTTTAATTCATGTTAGAATGCGTGACAGAATCGTAGAACCACGCCAGGCGTTAAAACAAGTGAAATGTGCTCCCCACTGTGGTGGTCTAGTGGCTAAGGTACTCGGCTGCTGACCCACAGGCCGCGGGATTAAATTCCAGCTGCGGCGGCTGCATTTTCGATGCAGGCGAAAATGCTCTAGGCTCGTGTGTTCAGATATGGGTGCACCTTAAAGACCCCCAGGTGGTCGAAATTTCCGGAGCCCTCTGCAACAGCATCTCTCATATACACATGGTAGTTTTGGGACGTTGAGCTCCACATATCAATCAACCGAATGAAATGCGCAGAGAGTTGGCGATTTTAAGGTGGCCACCTATTATATTGTGTGCATGCAGCTGCGCAGGTGCGCGTGGCACCTCGGCGAGGGGTAGCGCGTACTTCTTCAATTTTCGACAAGAAACACAATGACACAGTAAGCACTTTGCATATGCGCAACCAATTGAAGTACCGGCATAACTGTGCACACAGGTGTTCTATTTCTTGCGTCACTGTTGAACACGATGCGCACGAGGCTCGATTACGCTACCGCGTTGTGCTCTTCCTGGCGTGGCTCAACAGATCATTCAGTTTTCAAGGTGGTAGCGTCAAAGACGTCGTTTCGCAGAAATTCCGGTGCCAACATGGGTGTCGGCATTAGTGTCGGTGGCGGCGTCGTTGGTTCTGAGCGAAAAACCACCCGTGCATCACCTTGTGCGTGCCCACGAATTCGAGAAAGATGCAAAAAAATAAGTAATAAAAAACTTTGGGTCCAATTGAGGTTCGAACGAACCGTGTCATTTGCGTCGCAAGCAGATGTTTCATTGCAGAGGGAGGCGTTTTTTCTTATCTTAATTATCACAGAGCCACGCGCTTATTTGAAATTCCAGTAGAAAATAAGTTCCTGTGGTTGGAGATGCAGTGAAAGTAACCTGCATGATATACAAACATATGCATTTTGTATACATGCTTGCTTTATTGCGGTGGTCCAGTTGCTAACGCACTCGGCTGCTGGCCCGGAAGTCACAGGATCGAATCCCGGGTGTGGGGGTTGCGTTTTCAACGGAGGCGAAAATGCTCTGGGCCCACGTGCTCAGATTTGGGTGCACGTTGAAAAAACCATAGGTGATGGAAATTTCCAATGCCCTGTACTACGGCGTCTCTCATATTCATATGGTGGTGTTGGAACGTTAAAACGAACATAGTGTTAAATTATACCTTCACAATGTAACATGCAATGTCGCAGTAATAATGCGTGATACAAGCGTACATTGCGATCAGGCGTTAGAACTTGCGATTATCATGACTTCATGGTGTAAAGTGTGTCGCCGACTATACATAGGGCACATACGTCGCTACGCCTTTTCCTTTAAGGCCACGTAGTGGTTGCATAGCAAACTCAAAAAGATTTCATGCGTGCCATTTCCCATGGTTTAAAGCATGCTACCCATTACACATAATGCAGCTGCATGCGGAGGCGTCACTGACACATGTCATGTTCAACTCGGCAGGTATATAAAGTGAACGCTATGACGTTGAGCTCTTAAATGTGACTCTTGGGGATCTCCCAGTTTGTTTTACTTGTGTGGAGTATACGTAAAATTATTCGGAGAATTGTGTACACATCTTTAAGAAAAAGAATCCTATGGCTGTCACAATTAGTCCGTAGTTACCTGCTAGCATGTGAACTTGCCGAAAGGCGACACACAGATGTGAGAAATAATCCAGTCGTGTGCGTAGCAGTTTTTTCTTCGGGGTTGCGTCTTTTTACTGGTTCATGTTCTCCAGAATATAGACCAACTGACACTGGTGTGCTCTGTACTGCAATTACCTGGGGGACTAGCAGTTCTAAACATTATGGAAAGTGAATTTTCGATAAACTGGCCCGTTCACGATCCTGATTAGCGCAGGGTAAAGCGCTCCGATGTGAGAGTGGTGAAAGACTACTATATGTCCCACTGATTCACATATCGGCCGCAGCAGTTGCGTTTTGATGAAAACGCGACACTTGAAGTGCGTGTGCTCTTTGACGTCGGGGCATTATTACACTCCATTCTAATGCTCATTCTTTTTTAAGTAGGTCGTTTTTCGTTTGTGTATCGATATTTAACAACTATCACTAAATCTAATCATCCATTCTTGACCGATTCCTTTGAGTGGGTATGAGCCTTGTTTGAAGATTCATCTTCATCGTAATCTTCCATAGACAGATGCTCTTTCTGCTATCACGGAAACGCACATGTAAGGTACCCACGACGATGACGTCGATGACGATGAAGATCACGGGCAACGACTGGATTATGCAGTATATAGACGACGTCTCTAGATGATCTACGATGCATTTTATATGACTGGAAACAACCAACAACCACCAGGGAAACGTGCCCATACCTCGTCTTTGCCAACTTCGGGCTAGATCCGACACCACAATTCAGTAATAACGAAGGCAAAATTCATTTGGCAACTCAACACAACATGCCAGTTATGACCAATAAACATTTTATGGAACTGTACACTACTTGGCGCTCTTTCATATGTGTGCGGCCTATGTCACGGGTTATTGACGGTAACACTGAATGATCCCACTACTTTGCACATTCATCATGATTTTCCCGCATGGGTTTTTCAGGTAACGCAAGGTGTAAGATGGTACCTAAGAGAGGCGCAAGGAATACTTATGAGCACGTATCAAATGCCACTATCACTACATTTTGCGGTATTCGTGAAAGTTCGGATGTGACACGTCCTATAGAACATCACCCCAATAAAAAACCCTAGTGTGATAGTTGTAAGTATATTGCATTGACGACAGAAAAGCGAGCTTTTTATGCCGGGGTTGACTTAATGCACGTGTACTGAAAAAAAAATAAAACTGAATTGGTTAATACCACAGTCAGAAACAAAATGATGGTCGGAGACTTTTTCACTATATTTTGTGATTTCGGAGTGTTGTTCTAGGGTAGCCAGAAGCATCCAGTTATCGAACTCAATGAAAACACCGCCAAGAATGACAACACCGCTCATCTGCACGAAATGGTGGGAACGCACGAAATGCACGAAATGGTGGGAAGGCTATCGGCTGACGTGAGGCTCATGACAGGATTCGGGGATGTGTGCACGTGCTGTATCTCATCGGTGAGGGGCGGTAGCTTGGCATAAATTAGTAGGAAATTGGCGAAAAAAATCACATCTTACGAAATAAGCTAGTTACGAGAAAGGACTCCAGGTTATATGCAGCAGACACCTACTCAAACGTTCTGGTAAAAGTGCAGTGTCGCACTACAAACCACATGGCTGCGCAGAATTGGGGGGGGGGGGAGAGAAAAGAGATGTGATTCTTATATGAAAAGAGCGAAAAGTGAGCCCCCTAACTGTGTTTCAGGGGGAGAACACCTCAACATTTGCTCATGAGGGATGGGGGTAAGGAGGGATTAAAATGATAGGATTAAAAGATATATAGATAGAGAAAGCGGAAGGAGAGAGTGAGGTGCAAGGACAGCCACATACGGAAGATAGAGAAGATAGGAAAGATGGACACGGTCGCAAGAGTCTGAGGGCGGGGCACCACTCGGCGAGAGCTCTGGTCGGCGTCAGAAGATAGCGTAGGGCGAGCCAGTCGGCCAGAGTTGTGCTGTCCTCGGAGATCGTGGGGGCACATCAAGTCGGCACAAAATCCAGTGAGTGATATCCTGCCCAGATTGCTTAATATCGCCACGTGCTTCTTCGAGAAAGACAATGGCAGTTGTGAATGTGCCAACGCTCTTGCGTACGCCGAATTCCTGGCTCGCCGTTCGCTTTCTCTTGGAGTGTGGCCAATAATAAAGTAGCTGTTGTTGGTTAATTGATCTATCAAGTTTCTTATACTGAAATAGTTATTTGATAAGTGTTTTTTGCGCAGTTCAGACCAGACAAGACGCCCTTTTTTTCGCCAGGGCCAGGGACATTTCTTTGGTCTGCTTCTACGGATCCGAAGGAGGTTCCAGTGGATCTTTTCTTGCGCAATGGAATATCATCGGTTCCAGTGGCTCTAGTCCCGACCAACGACGGCATCATTCGGATGAAAAACCCGAAAATAATTCAGACGAAATTATGGTCAGTGGCGGCCCATTTCCAGTCCATAACGAAGGTCCGCCAGTTCGGCAGAGGAGGCATACTGTGCTTTTCGCCAGTGAAGTCCTGTGTCCTAGATCTACTGAACTGCTCGATGTTTGCATCTCAGCCGGTGAACGCGCTCATACCTTCACATTTAGCATGTACCCGAGGCCTAGTGCGTGGCGTCGATGCCAACATGCCACCCTCCGAAGTACTAGAGCTGTTTTCGCCAGCAGGCACTATTTCATTCTATCGGTGTGCATGAGTGTTTGATAAGAACAAAAAACCAACTGAGCCTGTAATTGTGACCTTTGCGGGATCAGTCCGACCATCAGAAATTAAGGCTTGACCTTCAACTTACAGAGTAGAACTGCTCTCACCTCGTCCGCTCCAATGCATAAAGTGTTGGCGTTATAGTCACACAGTGAAATGTTGTAGGTCAGTTGTCAGGTGTAAGGTGTGCGGGGAAGGTCACAATTCTAGCGACTCTCAGAGAAATGAAAAAAAAAGGGTTGCCTATGTAACGAAGCTCATGCTGCCGATAGCTATAGTTTTTCGGCAAAGGTACGTGAACTGCAAGTTCTAGAGATAGTAGAACGAAGACGGTGTTCACGGAAAGAAGTAGCACTTGAAATACAAACACGAACAGAAGGTTACGCCGGTGTTACAGCTCGTAATATGCCAAAAATGGAAGCTCTCTCTGTCCCTGTTGCGGAAACAATTGAGAAGGCAGTGGAGAAGGCAACGGAGCGAATCGCTGGGAATCTTTGTGAGTCATTGGCCCAGACTCTCTCGAACCAGATGGTTCGAATGTTGAGTACAACGGAAAACAATCTCACTGCATCACCTAACATTAGTGACTCCTCGGAGTTTGCAAAGGAGTATGGTTCTGATACGCCACAGCAGGCTACGGAAGCCCTTCACATTCGTGACAACCCTGAGATTTCAAAGACGTATGGCTTCAATGCGCCACAGCAACCTACGGTAGCTGCAGATTCAGTAAAAGAAGGTAGCGTATCTCAATGCGAGCTTACCAGAATAGTGGAGGACTCAGATGAAAGGGAGACAGATCCCCGATCGCTAAAGTGCTCGAGATCCCTTTTGTACAAAAAAGGCATCGCACCAGCAAATAAAAAACCAAAAGTACCAGAAGAACACCCTGTCTGAAGCTCATTTTCCTTAAAAAAATATTCTCAACAAGGCCATCACTGAGGCTATTTTAGAGCAACAATAGCCTCACTTCAAATCCTTCATTTGGGATTACCAATTGACGCACTCTGCATCAACTGATATAATATATTTGGCATCAAAATTTACTCCAGATATTATTGCACTACAAAAAACATGGCTTTCAATGCATCAGTCTTTTTAATTAAATAGATTCAGATCTTTCCGTCTAGACCGTCCATCGAAAGGTGGAGGTTTGGCATTTTTTTATTAATAAATAATTAAGTCTCAAGGCATAAATTGCGTAAAAGCTCATGTCACCTGACAGTGAAATTCTCGCCTTAGAAATAACCTTACGAGGCTGCATGCCTTTTTTGGTGGTAAATGCATACCTTCCTAAAGGTGTAATAGATACTCGATGTTTAGAGGCTGCAGTGACTGCTCGTTATCAAAATAAAATTCTAATCGATGATTTCAATTCTCATCATATGTGATGGGTTCCCGAACTGATCGATGCGGTAAGAGATTGTGGGAGTAGACAGTGGATAACTTGTGTTGCCTAAATTCAAGAACACCCACTTACATTAGTGATAGGTCTCGTTCGGCCTTAGATTTAAGTTTTGTGAGTACATCACTCACTCGTTTGTCGTGGAGGGCGTATGACTGTGCAACTAACAGCGATCATTTGCCTATATTATTCCCGAAAATTCGAGATTGCTTGCCAAGTTATAAGTCTAGGTTCTCAGACTCGAGTATTTAATAATTACACCAAATTTAGGAAGATTTAGAATCTGTTTTGACAACTCCTTCTGAAGAGCAAGAATGTACGAAAGCCATGAGACTAAGTGCACTGATCAATAGAACATATAAAAAGGCAGAATTCGTTGTGGAATCCGCAAAGAGCACAACCCATAGTCCGTGGTGGAACTCGGACTGTGCCCGGGATTTCCGATGAAGAAAGGCAGTTTGGAAAAAAATTATGTAAACCAGTGCCCCTAAACTGGACTGATTGCAAGTATTACGCTGCAAGTTTTAAACGCATAGTATCTTTAGCCAAGGAACAATATAATAAAAAACATTATGGTCAGCTTTGAAAAGCTTGTAACAAAAAGGCGCTGTTCAGGTTCACGAGATCACGTAAAATGTTGCCATCTCCAAATAATATAGGATTGAAGATTATATCCTTGGAAGAAACAAATAAATTGTTAGAAATCATAGCTAAAGGCTTGGAGTGTAGATTTACATCAACTAAGTCTTACGATCTACAAAAACCAGCGTTAACGATGGAAGTTACAGAAGTTACAGAGGAAGAGTTAGCGCAAGTGATACAAGATTTGTCCTCGTCAGCTCCTGGTCCGAATGAAATCACAGCTGCGATGATGAAAATATTATTCAAATTATCACCATGTGGCCTACTAAACACTGCAAATTATTCGTTAAAATATGCCTGAATTCCACATGAGTGAAAATTAGCTAAAATAGTGCAGATACAAAAAAGACAAGGATTCAAATATGTCATAGAAATCATTCGACCCATCTCTCTTACATCTAATATGGTGAAGCTCATTGAAAGACTGCTCCATAAAAGAATTATAATATGGATGGAGGAAAATTCGATATTAAAACCAAATCGAATTGGCTTCAGAACAGATTGTTCAATCTGGTGTGCACACGCAGATTTAAAAAGCCGCATTCAGCTTGCTCGCAAAAGAAGACAACAAGAGGCACTAGTGACATTGGATACAGCTACGGCATATGATAGTGTAGAACATTCAGTTATATTAGACATATTAGAGAGCCACAATCTCCAAAAATATATAATGGCGTGGGTGAGAGAATGCTTGAGAGGAAGAGAGTTCTATTGTTTCAAGGATGGGTGCGCATCGTCAAAGTACTAACAAACTCGCGGTGTCCCCCAAGGCGCTGTATTATCGCCAGTTCTATTTAACATCTTTATGAGCACTATCCCGCATTGCCAGGACGTGAAGGTGTTTGTATATGCTGATGATATTGCATTTTTCACAGCACATAGTGACATATATTTTTTATATCAAAATCTACGGAGATGTGTGATTATGCTGGAGAAATGGCTAGATGCAGTCTGTATGACCTTAAATGTAAATAATAGTGCAGTATTGATATTCCCGTTCTCAGATCCCATATCAATTTAACATGTTATAGACAACAGCCCATTTCGCAGGTGGAATCTCTTAAATATTTGGAAGTAAATTATAATGCGAACCTAAACTGGACTCCCCACATAGAAAGCATTACATCTAAAGCACAACGCGCCTTAGGAATTCTTCATAGACTGAGCAGCCGTCGATATGGTCTACGCAGAAGCACAATGGTGATGATTTATAAAGTGTATATGTGACGAATGCTAGAATTTGGGTGCGTATTATTCTCAAGTGGCCCTGCTTACAAAATAAAGCCTTTTGTTATGCTTAAGCGAGAAGCGTTGAGATTGTGTCGAGGACTTTCTAGGTTTGTAACAAACAATGTTTTGTATCAGGAAGCACGATTACCTACATTGCCTGCCGTTTTCATATCCTAATAGTTCAGACGTTTTGAAATTTTATAGCTATGCACCAAGACGATCTGAATATGCTTTTATAAATGACGAAGACACCCTTTTTCTTGCCCCTTGGCCATGGTTTCGAACACCTCAGATTTCTTTTGTCCAGAAACAAGTAGATTGGATAAATGTAAAAACTCGCGATGTGATTGCGTTGCAAGTTACAAATCAAAGTCTTGAAATAGAATTCGATGGAATTTTTCCCTCTAAGCCCAAATTACAATCCTATGGGGTCTTACATAGCTGACTGCAGGATTATCTTGCTTACACAGAAACGAATAGAATATTATTATACCCACAGATGCTTCAGTAATGGAAGAAAAGACAGGTGAAGGTATATACTCGCATTTGCTTGACTGGTCTTTTTCATTATTATTACCAGATTTCACCCCAATTTTTGAAGCTGTACTTTTCGCAATAGTTCTAGCGCTGCGAAAGCTACCTTTGAATGCCGATAACGCGATCATAACGGATTCCCTGTCAGTATGTACATTGATTACGGCGTCAACAAAATCGATGGCCTTAAAGACGCTCCTTATGTTAGTCCCTCCTCAACTGCAGCTACTGAAATCCGTATGGGTACCTGGTCATTGCCGCTTAGGAGTAAATGAAATCGCTGGCTCTCTAGCACAGGTGGTCGAAATTTTCGGAGCCCTCCACTACGGCGTCTCTCATATTCATATGGTGGCTTGGGGACGTTAAACCCCAAATATCAATCAACTCTCTAGCACAGGCAGCATTGGAAGGGCCAGTACTATCAGTCCTTCCCAAAGGGGCCACTATAACTGCGACAAGATACAGAAAACATGCGCTTCGTGCAGGCGCTATGGAAGCAATAATGTAAACACCAGAATTTACTCACTTAAGATTTCCGTGGAAAATTCAATGGTGTCCTACAAAGCAGTTGGAAACCATATCAACCAGATTTTGATGTCGTTTCCTCCTGTTAAATTTCTATTCACATATGGCTGGTCTGGTTATATCACCGCTATGGAACTTTTGTACAGAACCAGAAACAATAGAGCACTATTTTTTATCATGTCGCCGATACAAATTGTTCAAGAAAACACTCTTAGTACTCCCATTCGCTAGCCTGGGGCTGAACTTCACAATAGAAAATATACTTTCTTTCGGTGCTTCCGATCTGGGTTTCAGCTACGAGAACGTTTTCTATGCAGTTTGCAAGCACCCTAATGAAAATAAAAGAATTAAGTTTTGAATTGCGTGAATATCAATCCTACAAAAAATTCTAACATACACAGGAGCTTTGTTTAACCACACTGCTTCCCATTTAAGGTAATGAATGATTGTCTGATCTGAACGAGTGACAAACAACTATTGCACTACTTTCATTCCGCCTTGGGTGTGTTTTTTGTTTCTTTTTTTTTCTTCGGTGGATGGTTTCGATATTGCATAAAAAAAATCTTACTGAATTAAGTCATCGATTCTTGGCCAATCCACCTGAGTGGGTACGAACCATGGCTGGGGAATCATCATCATCACCATCATTATCATCACGTGCCTTGAAGGACTATAGAATAAACGAAAAAGAAGAACTCGCTTGCGCGTTCTAGTAAAATTACTTTGTGTTTAGAAAACCATCAGCCTTTTACTTAGGATCCTGTCGCCCGGTTCTTGGCCGATCCCCCTTTGTGGGTGTGCGCCATAGTAACAAGGATCATCATCATCATCATCATCAAAAGACCGACCTGCTTCTTGTGTCTCAGTCTCTGTGGCAATACCTCTTATTTGACGTCGTGACACTGGTGGAGGTTCTGGAGCCTACAACCTGATGCCGAACAGTCTTGCTCGAACCTGTTCACCAAGTCCAGAGACTCAGGCCCTCGTTACGACTACGGTGCACCGATTTCTAGCCTAAGTCCGGAGTCCACACCTGTTCTGCCTTTTTCCAGCATGGCAGCTCCTACGACATCCACGGTTATCCTTCCATCACAGACCACTCTTTCCTCGCAGGAGACTCTTGAACATCCTCGCGTTCCTGAAAGTTCCGTGGGGTAGAGTACAAGGATGCTGAAGGCTGGCTCGAACAGTTCGAACGGGTCGCTGTATCCAACCACTGGAGCGAACAGCACAAACTTGGCCATGCATATTTCGCACTGGAAGATAGCGTTCGCACATGGTCCGACAACCGCGAGGCTACTTTCCAATCTTGGGAACATTTCCGTTGAAAACTCTTCGCGACATTTTTGAACTCAGTTCAACGGGATCGCGCACAGCAACTGATTGAGGCCCGTGTGCAAAAACCCAACGAAACAGCCGCCATGTACGCAGAGGATATGATCCGTCTGTTTAGAGCTGACGAGCTGACCCTGACATGCCCGAGGCGAAGAAGGTGCGTCACCTAATGCAGGGTGTTAAGAAACCAGTGCTTGCGGGCCTCGTACGAAATCCATCTACAACAGTAGATGCATTCTTAAGAGAGGCGACCGTCATCGAGCACGCACTGCAACAACAATGCCGACAATTTGACCACCTGCCGAATCACACGGCAGTAAGTGCTGCAGCTAAGAACACTGCGCCTGCGAAAGTTTCCTGCGAGAAATGATTAAGGAAATACTGCGTGAGGAACTTCGGGCCCTCTGCGTTACCCGTTCCCAACTGCCAGTCACATCTGTTGCCGAAATCGTCCGCCAGGAGTTTGAGGCAAGCCGTTACACCACCCGCGCCAAGTCCTGAGCCACATCCAGCGAACTACGTTGATGTGGTCCGTCATCCTCCACCTTAATTTTGGCGACGTCCTTCCAGCTAAGACCCGCTGCCGTACCGTGGTGGCAACTGGATTCTATGAGACCGACCACCAGTTTTGCCGAACTGAATTATGGCGCATGGCTGACCATCGACCTATTTGCAGCCGCTGGTGAGAACCCGGCACATTGCCGGCTATTGCCGTCATGGCAATTCCGGGTTCGCAAACTTTTGTCGTCCTGCTTCTTTTCCGCTCTGAAGACCGTCACGCCCCACGATGCCGATCAACTAACGACTGGCCAAGCAACTCTGGCGCGTCACTGGCGATCTCCATCACCTGCGCTTCACCGTGACTTCCCTCAGAGGTACGCGGACGTCACCAGAGGCCGTTCGCCTAGCCCACATCAACGAAACTAACTGCTGCGACCTCCGGGGGCAAAGTTGCCAATCGTCAAGACACCGAAAAGTTCCCCCTATGATCGCAAGAAGATATGACGACAAACGACGACGAATACGACGATGAATACTGATGCCCACGAAGTTTTACCTGCCGATCTTGGTGTTCTCATTGACGGACATCACGTTACAGCACTGGTCGACACTGGCGCCGACTTCTTAATCATGCGACAAGAGCTCGCTGACTGCCTTCGAAAGGTCAATTCACCGTGGACAGGGCCACACATAAGGAGTGCTGGTGGTTAGCTGATGACTTTCACGGGTAAATGCACCACTCGACTTCGCATCGGGGATTCTAGCTTCGTGGCTACTTTCGTCCTGTTTCCAGGCTGCTGTAAAGAGCTATCTTTGGGAATCGATTTTCTTCAATATCAAGGCGCTGTTATCAACATCCCTCAACGTATGGTGACGTTTTGTGCACATCCGTATGTCGACAACAGTAGCGACGAACCACGCGACCGTTTGCGAATAGCCGACAATGTGGCGCTCTCACCGAGATCCTGCTGCCTTGTGTCGGTGTCCAGTGGGTGGCCTTGCAATAAAAAATGTTATAGCGGAGCATTTAGTTGCTCTTTTGCTCACGCAAGGCATTTCCATCGCGAGAGGCATCCTGGTATTTAGCGGACAGGCAGAAGTGCTCCTCACAAACTTTAGCAACGAGCGCCGTGAAATCCAGAAGGGTGCTATAATTGCCTGCAACGACGATGTAGACCAAGCCGGGGATTGTTTTGCTTTGCAACCTGACGACGTGACTGCCCCCGCCTTGAAAAATTTATCGGTGGACGTCTACTTCACGCTACCACCCTCTTATAGGAAACGCCTGTTGAACTCATACACAATTCGAAGAACGCTTTTTGCGTACGTCAAAGGTCCAGCAAACACCATTGATCAAGCACCGCATCAATACTGAAGACAACACGCGAACAATTCGTCAGAACACCTACCGTGTGGCTTTGATAGAACACGAGGAGATTCAGAAGCAAGTATAAAAGATGCTCGTGGATGACGTCATATAACCTTAAAATAGTCCTTGGGCGTCCACTGTAGTTTTGGTCAAGAAAGAAGGTAGCAGCTCGCGCTTCTGTATTATCTCAAGTTGAACCAAGTCAAGAAGAAAGACGTCTATATACTGCCTCGCATAGACGATTCACTCGATCGGCTGCGTCATGCGCGCTATTTATCTTCAATAGACCTCCGAAGCGGCTACTGGCAGACAGAATTCGATGAGAGAGATCATTATAAAACAGCCTTTGTGACGCCCGAAGGCCTTTACAAATTTAAGATGCTTCCCTTTGGGTTGTGCTCGGCACCAGCCACTTTTCAGCGTCTCATGAACACCGTACTATTAGGCCTGAAGCGGCAAACATGCTTGGTCTATCTGGACGATGTTATTGTATTCTCAGCAACATTTGAAAAACATCTAGGCCGCTTATTCACCGTCCTCCAAGCCATACGTCTGGCCGGCCTTACTTTAAAACCGCAAAATATCATTTTGATTTAAACGAACGCCGCTTCCTAGGCCATGTCGTCAGTCACAAGGATGTTCAACCTGACTCGGCAAAAATAAACGCCTTACCGCAATTTCTTGCACAACGAGACGAAAAGGCCGTGAGACGCTTCTTATGGTTGTGCTACTATTACCGGCGATTTAACGAGAACTTTTCGTCTATTGCGGCGCCATTGACACGACTCTCACATGAGGACGTCCCCTTCTTTTGGGGTGAACAAGAGCAAATGGCATTCAATGAACTACGATAACGCCTGCAAACACCTCCAGTCCTTGCGCACTTCGACCAGGAAGCCCCTACAGCACTTCACACTTACGCCAGCAATGTAGGTCTAGGTGCCATTCTGGTGCAGTAGCAAGACGACTGTGAAAGAGTATTAGCCTAAGCCAGCAGAACTCTCTCTCGCACAGAGGAGAACTACCCGACTACCGAGAAGGAGTGTCTCGCCTTGGTGTCGACGGTCATCAAATTTCGTCCATCTTTGTACGGCCGCTCCTTCAAGGTTGTTAGCGACCATCACTGTTTGTGCTGGCTCACCAACCTTAAAGATCCATATGGTCGTTTGGTGCGCCGGAGCCTAAGGCTTCAAGAGTTCGACATGACCATCATCTATAAATCTAGGAAGAGGCATACCGACGCCGACTGTCTCTCACGGTCGCCAGTGGAGACTGTCGCTCGTGATGACGAAAACATCGACGTGGCATTCTTGGGAGCTGTCAACACAGCTACTATTGTGCAAGAGCAGCGCAGTGACCTCGAGCTCTTACCACCCATTGAATATTTAGGAGGACGACGTAAAGACGTGCCACGGTTATTTGCTAGGGGACTGCCATCCTTTTTGCTCGCGAAACGATATTCTCTGTAAGAAAAACTTGTCACCAACCGGCAACCCGCACTTGCTCGGCGTGCCTGTCTCTCTTCGAAAAGAAGTTATGGAAGCGTTCAATGATGAACCAACTTCTGGTCATGTAGGCTACACACGAACATTTTGCCGACTACGATGCAAGTACTACTGGCCAAGGTTACCCGTTGCTGTTAACCTTCATGTGAGAACTTGCACCGACTGCCAAAGACGGAAGCGCCTCCCAGCAAGCCACCTGGTCTTTTACATCCAATCGAAGCACCAGCGAAACCATTCGCCCAGATTGTAATTGATTTACTGGGTACCTTTTCAACTTCCATAACAGGGAACAGATGGATTATTGTGGCCACCAATTACCTCTCCCGTTATGCGGAGACTAAAGCTATGCAGAGCGGCAGAGCAGCAGAAGACACTCAGTTCTTCATCGAAAACACCGTCCTTCGGCATGGCGCTCCTGCAGCAGTGATTACAGACAGAGGACCTGCCTTCAACGCAGAGCTTTTGGAGTCGGTTCTCAGAATCAGCGATACAGCTCACCGGAGAACATCTGCATACCATCCGCAGGCAAACAGACTGACGGAGTGCCTCAATAGGACCCTCACAGACATGATCAGCATGTACGTTGACACGGAACATAAAAACTGGGATCAGGTATTGCCGTACGTGGCCTTTGCCTACAATACCGCTCGACAAGAAACCACTGAAATGACACCGTTTAGTTGATTTCTGGTCGCGAAGTCACGACAACGTTGGACGCCATGTTCCGCATGAGTGTGACGACATCCATGTAGACGCCGAACAATTCACTCAGCCCGCAAAGGAAGCCAAAACATCTCGCGCGTGTGCGCATGTGTCATCCACAGCATCAAGATGCACAACGGTACGAGCCCCGACACAAGTTCATTAACTACACACGAGGCAACAAGGTCTGGGTCTGGATTCTGATACGAAAAACTTTTAAGACGGTACTTTGGCCCATACAGCCTCATGCGACGCTAACGACGTGAACTACGAAGTTGTTCCCTACACTGACTGTAGTTCTAAGCGCGAAAAGCGTTTACCGGAAGTCGAGCACGTCTTGCGCAAGAAACCATATTTATCAAGTTAATTAGCTCCTGGTTATCGTGTTGGTGCGACCACATCATACGCCTGGTAGAGCGCCTATGTTGCGCATCGGGACGATGCCTCTTTCGGAGGGAGGTAAAGGTCACGTGCTTGCTCAAGAAAGACGATGACAGTTGTGCATCACCCATGAAGAATTATAAAATAACCTAAAAAATGTCGCTTGCGTGTTTCATTGAAGAGACCGACCTGTCTCCGGTGTCTCAATCTCTGCGGCAAGACCTCTGTTTTTGACAATATCATGCACAATGGGGCCCCATGTGTTTCCGATGGGATTGTTTAACTAGCCCTGGAAGGCTACACACCTTTTGGTTCAATACTGCAATATTATCAAGATTTCTTGAGTCGGTGTCTGCGACATATATCTGGAAGTCGTTTTTTATAGCTAGCTTTTTTCTTCAGATATTTTTTTCGTCTCCTTCCTAGCCAGTAGTGGCAGAACACTGTTTCTGAAGCCGAGTAGTGGTGCCAAGTACAGATGTCTCGATATCCTGGGCTAAATAAATAAAATAAAAGTTAAATAAATAAATAATAAATAAAAGCTAAAATAAAAAAAATAAATAAATAAAAGCTAAATAAATAAAGTCGTGGGTCATATATGTTTAACGACAACGATAGTCTTGAAATGAAATTAGATGTAATGGCACTGGTTGCATGTTTTCACCCTCATTACTAAGCCGGCAAGATGAAGCGAAAATG
>NW_023607325.1:0-45631 GCF_013339725.1 Rhipicephalus microplus
TATTGGTCGACAATGAGACTTGCTATTCCCGCCACCATGGTCCAGTGGTTGTGGCACTTGACTGCTGACCCTCTGGTCATGGTATCGAATCCCGGCTGCGGCAGTGCATTTTCAAAGCGCAGACCGCATTTCAGATGGAGGTGAAAATTCTTGAGGCCTGTGTGCTTCGATTTCGGAGCACGTTGAAAAAACCCCCAGGACGTCAAAACTTCTTGGGCCTTCCAGTACAGCATCTTTCATGATCATGTGATATCTGACACAGTTATTTCCATTATTATTGTTACAGGAAAGATGTACGAGTACTGAAAGGTCATGTTGAAAGCCGCAAGTACGATGGAGGCAAAATGTTGTAGGCCCGTGTGCTCAGCTTTGGTGCGTGGTAAAGAATCCAGTGTTCGAAATTTTCGGAGCTCTCCACTACGGCGTCTCATAATCTATGGTGTTTTGGGACGTCAAAGTCTACATCAATCAATCAATCAATCAATCATCAATCAATCAATCAATCAATCAATCATTCATCATTCATCAATCACGCCGCCAGCGAGCGACTGGTGCAGAGTTCCGTGGAGAGACGAGGATTGCGCCGCTTCACCGAGTATGTTACGGGAAAGATTTATAGACTCGGCAGAGTACACACACATATTTTAAAACTGCTTAAGTGAGCAGCACGGCCAATAGCACACGATGACGATGATGGCACATGTATGGCTCACACCTACTCTGGGATGTTAGCCAAGAAATGATTAAGTGATAGAATAGATTCGCATAATACGGTATATATAATAATTATAAAACGCGTAGAAGGAATCAATTTTACAAATTTGAGAATTCAATCAAAACCGCCCTGATTCGATTAAGAACCTTTCTACAGAAGAACACATATTCCGGGACAACAACCTAATGAGAAGTCTCCCATGGAGAGAAAATTACAAATAATGAAATCCAATCTTATTCTACCAAAAGCTGCTTTAAGATGTTTTATGCATATAGTGAAGTGGCTACACGATAAAAAATGGCAGCATATCCACGGAGTGATGATGGAGAGCGGGGCGAAGCATTCGTCCGTCCATTCTTTCTTGCTTCCGTCCATCCATGCGTCCGTCTGTGTGACCGTCCATGCGTCCATCCGCCCGTCCGTGCGTGCGTATGTTCGTGCGTCTGTCCCGGCATTCGTCCATGCATCCACCCCTGCGTCCGTTCATGCGTCCATCCATGCATCTGTCTGTGTGTCCGTTCGTCCATCTATTCAACACTTCAAGTACCACCATCTTGCATCTTTTCATCATATATTGCCCATATAAAAGCACCGCCATCCAGTGGACATTCCAAGGACCAAACGAGAGGTGGCACGCGCACACTTTCTTACGGCTTGCGTTTCGGGTCTGCTTCCCACCTTTAACCACCTCGAGTTCATGGTATATACTAGTTAACTGTATCATGGCACTACGACCGAACGCTCGCTAAACCTTTCTAAAAGCAAGGAGGTTTTTCCCAGCGAGTATAACGTAGCAACCTTTTCTTGTCAGATAGTGCTCAGTACATGCCAATGGCTTGATGATTGATTGATTTGTGGGGTTTAACGTCCCAAACCACCAAATGATTACGAGAGACGACGTAGTGGAGGGCTCCGGAAATTTCGACCACCTGGGGTTCTTTAACGTGCACCCAAATCTGAGTACACGGGCCTACACCATTTGCGCCTCCATCGAAATGCAGCCGCCACAGCCGGGATTGATCCCGCGACCTGCGGGTCCAGCCGAGTACCTTAGCCACTAGACCACCGTGGCGGGGCATGCCAATGGCTGGTAATGGAAAATACGAGACAGGAGAATTCGGCTTTTACTTTCTTAGGGCTTGCGCTTCGTATCTATTTCCCACCTTTAACCACCTCGAGATCATTGTATATACTAGTTCATTGTATTCATGGCACTGTGGCTCAACGCTCGCTAAACCTTTTTAAAACCAAGGAGGTTACACCCAGCGAGTATAACGTAGCAACCCTTTCTTGTCAGATAGTGCTCAATGTACATGTCATGGCTGCTAAGGGGAATAGAGACAGGAGCATTCGGCTTTTAGTCAACGCGCACGCCGCGAACTTTTTATTGTTCAACAAAGCACAGGAGAAATCTCCCACCAGCACCACCTTGCAGGTCAAAATGTAACACTGGTTACACACTACGACTACGACTACGACTAGGAGGGACGAACGGGTGCCTTGTTAAGGAGCTTCGCCCCTATAATAATGCTGGATCGTTTCATTTTTGTTATAAAATGAGCAAGTAGGGAAAGGACGCAGACGAGCTCTATGAATATAAAACGAGGCGTTTCGGCGCAGCACGTCTTTAATAGACCGTATGGTTCGTTGCCGAAGGTCGGGGAGCAACAGCCGAGCAGGTGCAAGCGCCCGATGCACCAACCAGGAACGTCGTCGTCTTCCTGCGGAGAGTGGTGCCCTCTGCCCTTCAGAACAGCGTTCATCTTCATTACGTTTATCTACCCTCCTGAATAAAAAATATCCATCCTGGTGACATAGGGACAGGAAAGTGTAGTAGGGTCGTAGTAAGGCTTGAGCCGGTCTAGATGCACAGTCCCACGTCTGCGGCGTCGTTGATCAGGACACGCCGCAAACGGCTCAACGATATAATTTACTGGGGATGATTGATGGACTACACGTAAAGGTCATAGCACTTCGGGGAAGTTTTGATGATTGGCCAGGGCTGATGACAGGACCCGAGCCACACAGTGAACCAGGTATATTAGACGCTGGAGCCTTCGAGCTGTCGCGATGGCGTTTCTGGCGTTGCTGATCAGAAGTGGAGAGGAATAGAGTTATCTGGCGACACTCTTCCGCATACTTAGCTGCTACGGAAATATTTGGGACTAAGTTGCGTCGGTAAGCTACGAAAGATGGTGTCGAACATGCAGGAGGGCTCGCGTTCATAAAGTAGAAAGTATGGGGGAATCCCGTGGTGGTCTGACTCGCAGTATTGTGTGTGAATGTCACGAAGGTGATAACACAGTCCCAGTTTGAGTGAGCGGAATCGACGTACTTTGCCAGCATACCACCCAGTCTTCGATTAAATTGTTCTGTCAGGCCGTTCAGTTGAGGGTGTTATGCAGTGGCGGTGCGGTGAATATGCGCCATTCCTTTAGAAGTGATTCGACAGCTTCGGAGAGAAATACGCGCCCTCGGCTGCTGAGCAGCTCACGCGGGCGCCATGAAGTAGCACGAGGTGGTATAAAATAAAGAAACCGATGTCACTCACAGACACAGATTGCAAGGGTGAAGTTTCTGCGTAGCGCGTCAAATGATCGATTGCGACAATTATATAGCGGTTTTGAGCAGGAGTGATGGGCAATGGTCCGTAAAGATCGATGCTCACACGTTCAAAGGGTCTGGACAGACAGGCAGAGGCTGTGGGAGCAGGAGACCGAGGAGGAGTATCTTTGCGCGTTTGACTAGTGAGACAGGAGTAGATGTAGCGGTGAACAAAGCGATACATTCCACGCCAATAGTGGCGGTGGCGCAGGCGTGTATAAGTTTTCAGGACCCCCCCCCCCCCCCAGGGTCTACAGTGTGAATCAATATGAATGGATGCGCATATATCTGACCGAAGATGTGAGGGAATAACCAAGAGCCATCCGCGACCTTAGGAAAGGCGATTCCGACGATACAGCAAACCATCTCGAATGCAAAAGCGATAGATTTGCCGCCGCAGTTCTCGAGAGATAGGGCGAGATGGAAGCCGACATGAGAAATGTGTAAGACAAGCAATTCGAGCGTCTTTCGGTTGCTCCACAGGCATGTCAGTGACAAAGAGTGAGGACATTTCGTAGAACGATGTAGATGGAGAGGAATCGTCAGGTGGAAGAGGTGACCGGGATAGAGCGTCAGCATCAAAATGTTTAGTCCAGACCAGCAAACCACGCGAATGTAGTACTCCCAGACGTAGTGCTCAACGGGCAAGTCAGCCGCATGGATATTTAAGCAGGAAAGCCAGCATAATGCGTGGTGATTCGCGACCACGCTAAATGGGCTCCGTGAAGATAGGGTCGAAGCTTGTCTATGACCCAAATTATGGCTAAGCATTCCTTTTCGGTCACGGAGTAGTGGTTTCAGCTTTGGTGAGCGCACGGCTGGCGTAAGAGACGACGTACTCGTGAAATCCAGGTTTACGTTGTGCAAGCACAGCACCAAGACCAACACCGCTAGCGTCCGTGTGCAGTTGTCCAGGTCCCGTTCATTAGGGAGGTGATCGCCGGGCTAATTCCAAGGGCCGAAGTATCGGCCCCCCGAACCGCACCACGAAAGCGTGGTCAATTTAGAAGCGGTCCTATTTGGCGCACCTGCGGACGCCGGCTGTGGCCGAAAGAACAAGTCAGAGCCGAGAGTTGATAAACAAAACAAAATTATATTCTCAAATATGGCAGATCAAAACGATACACAAGTATGCACACTCAACAATAGTTTACAATATGTCACTAATCAAACAACGTACTACACAGTACAATCAGCCACACTCGAAACAACGGACACAGACAACAATACGCACTACAATTCAGTCGCATGCATCGAACAACCAAGACACTTAAAGACTAAAGAGTTAGAAAACTTATTCAGTCCAAAGTTCTTGGAACAAAGTCTGGATGATACTCTTCCGAGAATCACTCACTCAAAGTCCAGTGTTGTTGTCGTTCCGCTGCCCCCAAAGTTTCTCTTCCAGGAAACTTCGCGTCTTCAATTGACCGCTCTCCAGGCTCCAAACTTCTTCGCCGAAACACGACGGCTTCACACACGCAGCTGTCGCCACGCGTCTTCGCTCGATAGTGGTAGACACACACTCTTGCCTGTAGCTCGAGTCTTCAGCCTCAGGTGGAAATCCTCTTCTTCTCCTCCTTTGTCACTGCCGACAAAAGGCTTCGCCCACAAGGCGGAACACCCTACGCACTCTGGCGCATACTTTCTTCTCCTGCTTTGTCACTAAGGACAAACCTTCACCGACACGCGGCGGAATACCCCACGCACTGGCGCTAACTTCCTTCTTCTCCTGCTTTGTCACTAAGGACAAACCTTCGCCGACTACACGGCGGAATACCCTACGCACTCTGGCGCTAACTTCCGTCTTCTCCTGATCTCGCATCTCGGCTGCTCGATTAAATACCTTCCGCGCGAGATTCCAGAAAGTTCTCATCATTTCGTCGGCGCGATACGCAGCGAAGGCTGGGAAAGGGCGATACAGTACGAGGGCCGTCCGCGACGGATGTCGCAATTCTGCATCACCACGCCCCTTTCCATCGAGAACGTTCTAGGGCTTGCTTGGCCGCCGATGCGAGGAGGTTCGTTGGCGAATCTACGCTTCGGAGGGAGAGGGACGCGCTACCGGAAGTCTTTGGATGCTTGTTTTCTTTTTTTTATCGTTGACCTCTCGGCGCTTCGTCACGAGAATTAGGCGGCGCGCCCTTTATTGAGCGCTCAGTTTGTGACACAGCCCCCACTTTAAGAATATTACCTCATAATATAAAACCACAGAAACGAGCGCGAACAGTCCCCACACTCTCAGAGACTGTAACATAGTTCGTCGCCATGACACGTCACATTCAAATAGATCACTCAATACAATTGTACATTGTAATTCAATCTCACACACATGAAATAACCAGGTGCATGAGTACAGCACTCCATCACAGATTCCAGACAATTCAAATGTACAAAGTTCTCTCATTACAACAATTGTACAATCATATCACAGTAACAAACTTTTGACTCACTCGACATAGCGTTGTGACACGGATAACACCACATTAACTTAAGATATAGCCCTGTCAAACACATTCCGAATCGACCTCGACACCTTTCCTGTGCATTTCGAGCGGCGCTTGCGCCCTTTCTTGCGGTGCTTTCTCGATCTCTTCTTATTGTGTTTCCTCGTTTTGTTTCGGCGAGCCCCTTCCAACGACGGTATCTGAGGCGGCGTCTCAGCCATCGTTGTCACTTCCGACATTGTTAATGGTCTGACGTTCAACCGATCCTGCCCGGTTATTCACCCGCTTTTCATGTCACGACATTTGACCTGGCTGGCCGACTCCGTCACCTTTACACTGTCGCTCGGTTGAGGTCGTGCTGACTAAGTCCAGCCCCCCAGCCCGTGAACTCATTCAACATGATCATCTTCCCATTCACTGTCTCTTGCACCGCGGCTTCCCCGTGGGCTCGAGTGAGATCCGTCACTGGATGCTCTTCCACTGTATATCGCGGTCGCTGGGTTGGCGAGGGCTCTATCTTAGGGTTCTTTCCCAAACGTTCTGTCATTCGGCCCTCGCGCCCCGTCGATGTTTCCGATGACGATGTCGTACAGGGGGTTCGTCATGCATAGAGCGGTAACCTTCCCGCTGAAGTACGGGGTTTCAACCTCAATTTCCGCTTCGGGCAGCATCCGAACCATACTGTCAATTAGGCAAACCGGTTTCGTTTTGCCTGTCAACTCATTTTCCCGTACCAAATTTCTCCGCACGACAACCGTGGAGCTACCGGTGTCTCTTAACACCGTAAGCTTCTTGCCCGCAACCTTTCCAGGCAGCGTTGGCATTCCCTTCGTAACACCGGTTGGCTGTTTTGTCATTACAGCACCCACAAGAAAGTTCCTCCCCATTTTTCAACTCTACGAATCCGTCGGTGACGGCATCACCATCGGATTTCGGTGCTGCTAGCACACAGGATACCTGGTGAGTTTGACTCACTCCGTTACGACAAGCGTCTGCTTTGTGCTCAGTCTGACCACACTTGAACATTTTACGACCGTGGGACTCGTAAAGTTAGTTCGCAGTTGTTAGCGCGATTACCCACTCGGTTCACAGAAAACATCGCGGAACGCTCTCCGGTGCACGCTTCTTTTGTTCGGGTGCCGATTTCTTCGAATCTTCGGGACACTCCTTCTTGACTCTGGCCAAATTTGTGCCACCTCGCGCTTCCAAGAATTGATCAGCCAATTCAAGCATTCCTTCAAGTGACTCAGCCGTCCTCTCTTTCAAGTACAGCGACAGGCTTGGGTGGCAACTAGTAAGAAATTGTTCTCTAATGAGGAGCTCTCTAAGCTAATCGTACTCCTGCGCTGTCCCTGAAAGTTCAATCCATCTGTCGAAATATAGGCATAGTCGGGCGGCATACTGCGTAGCCGTCTCACCATCAGCTGGCTTTTCTGTCCGAAATCTGTCCCGGAATTCTTCCACAGTAAATCTAAATCGCTTCAGCAAAGCAGCTTTCACCTTTGCATAGTTGGCTGCATCGGTCGGCGTCAGCCTACCGTACACACTGAGCGCTTCACCACTCAAGCAAGTACTAAAAGCAGTTGCCCATTGATGTTCCGGCCAATTCTGGCTCCTTGCACCCATCTCAAATCTGTGAAGGTACGCGACAAGGTCGTCCTTCCTTCCATCAAACGCTACGAGCAGCTTGCTTGGGTTCAAGCGGAAGCCATGATCTTCCCGTTCGCTGCTTTCAACTCTAGCTTGGACCGGAGTTTCACTTCGCTGTTGCAAACGGAGCCGCTCGAGTTCCATCTCGTCCTGCCGCTGCCGTTCCCTTTCAGCCATCTCCGCTTCTCTTTCTTCTTCAGCTGTCGCTCCCTTGCCTCTCTTTCTTCTTTCAGCTGTCGCTCCTTTGCTTCTCTTTCTTCTCTCGCCCTTTCAGCTGCCATCTTTTCTCTCTCCAGCTCCACCTTCAATTGCTGCTCTCTTCTTTCGCTCTCTCAGCTACCAACCTCTCTCTCCAACTCAGCTGCTTTTCCTTCCTTGGCCCTCTCAGCTGCGAGCCTCTCTCTCTCCACCGCCTCTTTCTCCTTCTGGCTTACCCACTTCCATAGTCGGCGCCAGAAAGACCCATCTTCTTACCAAGAGCTACTAACTTTCCGAGATCCATTGTGTCTCACAAATGAAGTCTTGCCGCGTGTAAAAGTATCTGCCTAAATCAGTCTATCGGAACACTCCCCTGCACTCGTTAACGAGAACGCTAAACAACGCACAAAATCGTTCCGATAGCACTATCAACAACTCGAGGCGCTTTCTGACTACTTTGGAACACTGTTCACCAAAAAGGTTCTTGTCGTGGACGCCAGACTAATTGTCACAGGTCCCGTTAATTAGGGAGGCGATCGCCGGCTAATTCCAAGGGCAGAAGTATCGGCCCCCCGAACCGCACCACGAAAGCGTGGACAATTTAGAAGTGGTTCTATTTGGCGCGCCAGCGGACGCCGGCTGTGGCCCAAAAACAAGTCAGAGCCGAGAGTTGATAAACAAAAACAAATTATATTCTCAATTATGGCAGATCAAAACGATACACAAGTATGCACACTAAAAATAGTTGAATACAATATGTCACCAATCAAACAACGCACTACACAAAACATCAGCCACACTCGAAACAAAGGACACAGACAACAATACGCACTTCAATGCAGTCGCATGCATCGAACAACCAGACACTTAAACACTAAAGAGTTAGAAACGTATTCAGTCCAAAGTTCTTGGAACAAAAGTCTGGATGATACTCTTCCGAGAATCACTCACTCAAAGTCCAGTGTTGTTGTCCTTCCGCTGCCCCCGAAGTTTCTCTTCCAGGAAACTTCGCGTCTTCAATTGACCGCTCTCCAGGCTCCAAACTTCTTCGCCGGAAACCGTCGGCTTCACAGACGCAGCTGTCGCCACGCGTCTTCGCTCGATAGCGGTAGACACACACTCTTGCCTGTAGCTCGAGTCTTCACCCCTCAGGCGGAAATCCTCTTCTTCTCCTCCTTTGTCACTGAGGACAAAAGGCTTCGCCCACAAGGCGGAACACCCTACGCACTCTGGCGCATACTTTCTTCTTCTCCTGCTTTGTCACTAAGGATAAAACCTTCACCGACAGACGCGGCGGAATACCCCACGCACACTGGCGCAAACTTCCGTCTTCTCCTGCTTTGTCACTAAGGACAAAACCTTCACCGACTACACGGCGGAATACCGTACGCACTCTGGCGCTAACTTCCGCCTTCTTCTGATCTCCCATCTCGGCTGCTCGATTAAATACCTTCTGCGTGAGATTCCAGAAAGTTCTCATCATTTCGTCGGCGCGATACGCAGCGAAGGCTGGGAAAGAGCGAGACGGTACGAGGGCCGTCCGCCACGGATGTCGCAAGTCTGCATCACCACGCCCCTTTCCATCGAGAACGTTCTAGGGCTTGCTCGGCCGCCGATGCGAGGAGGTTCGTTGGCGAACCTACGCTTCCGAGGGAGAGGGACGCGCGCCCGGGAGTCTTTGGATGCTTGTTTTCTTTTTTATCGTTGACCTCTCGGCGCTTCGTCGCGAGAATTTGGCGGCGCGCCCTTTTTTGAGCGCTCGGTTTGTGACAGCAGTTCAGTCGGGGCGAGAGGGTCAAAATGTCGCAGTATCGGAGGGGAATTTAGAAGGCGTCGAAGTGTGGTGAATGCATCGTCGCAAGCTGATGACCACACTGCGAGTTCGCGGCCGCTGGGAAGGAGTTCAGTTAAAGATGCTATGATGGATGCAAAGTTGTGGATAAAACGGAGAATGTATGAACAAAGACATATAAACTGCGAAGTTCTTTCAATGTTGTTGGTTTAGGGGACTCGGCAACCGCACGAAGTTTGGTCGGATCAGGAAGAACACCCTCTCTGGAGACGACCTGGCCCAAAATAAGGGGCTTTCCAGCACCAAAGCAACACTTCATCAAATTCCGCTGCAGATGACCAGATTTGAGGCAAGTGAGGCCTGCTTACAAGCGTTGAAGATGTGTCGGGAAGTCACGTGAAAATATTACAATGTCATCCAAGTAGCACAGACATGCTTGCTATTTCAGGCCACGGAGGATGGTATCGATCATGCGCTCGAACGTGGCAGGCGCATTGCAGAGCCCGAATGGCATGATAATAAATTCTTAGAAGCCGTCGGGAGAGACAAAAGCAGCTTTGGGGCGGCCAGCTAGCCTTCTCCATTGGTACCTGCCAGTAACTGGAGCACAGGTCTAATGACGAAAACAACTCAGCTCCTTGGAGGCAGTCGAGGGCATCGTCTATGCGAGGTACTAGTGTACATTCTTGCGTGCCATGTTGTTCAGCCGTCAATAGTCGACGCAAAAGCGTATTGAGCCGTCTTTCTTTTTGACAAGAACTACCGGCGACGCCCACGGGCTGTTAGAAGGCTCAATAGCCCCACGCTTAAGAATATCGTCCAGTTGTTTGGCGATGATCTGACGCTCAACTACCGGCACACGATATGGGCGCTGACGTGAAGGGGCGTGGGAGCCGGTGTCGACGTGATGAGCTACTGTTGAAGAACGGCCCAAGAATGGTTGTTGGTAATCGAAGCTGGGTCAAAGCGTTCAAGCAAGGTGGTGACATAAGAGCGCTGCTGGGACATCAGGTGACTGAATTCATCGGGATAGCGCATCGGTGAATGATGATAATGAAGCTAGAACGGGAAATCGATGCCGTTTATCTGGAGAGAATCCGCTGCTCAGTCACGAAACTTGCGGGAAAGAAATCGAGGTCATCAACGCTGCCAAGGCACTCTCCCTTCAGCAGGATGGAAGGGCAGGGAAACGGGTATAAAACGTAAATTGCACTAGAAGAGCGTTGAATAAAGAGGACGGCGAAGGATAGCAAGCAGCACTTGCGGCGAAGAGCAGTTTCAGCTGGTGTAAAAGAACAGGTGAGTCAACAAAGGCGTCACAGGAAAGCGGGACTACAGCATACTATAAAGGGGTGTCGGCGGCGACGAACACTTTTGCGGGTAGAGATGGGCGAGTCGACTATCATGGAATCACACAGTGGCGAGAACTCAACCTCAGAGCGAGCACAGTCTGTAACAGTATTGTGAGTGCGGAAGTCCCATTCTTGAATGACATCGTGGGAACATTGCGGAAGCATGATGAATTCTACCGCATAAAAACATCTTCGATAAAAATGTGTGAAGTGCACGCAGTGAAATGCCGAATGTGTTGCGCATTGGCAGTGCTTAAAACAAAGTCACGCAGAGGCGTTGTTACTTTTCGTAGTTGTCGGCAAAGCTTCTCAGACAATACAAAAACTGTGGCTCCTGTGTTCACAAGCACTGAAACAGGTACACTGTCAACAGAAACAGCAACAACATTTCACGGTGAAAAACAAGGCCTTGGAAAGTTCGAAAGCTGCGTATTTCTTGGTTCCGGTACTGCGGTTCCTAGTTTTCTTCTGGGTCAGGCGGGAAACGTCGCCTTATGGTACAAAGAGAACGGCGTCGCGGTAACGGCGACTGGGGTGCCTTGAAGTGCCATCGAGTCGAAAAATCAGGAGCATCGTATGACCCAGATGAAACAGGCTCAGGTCGAGGTGCGAAATCGTAACAATTAGAACTCATGCCACCATGCTGCATAAGCCCACATCGCCGGAAAAAACCGTGCTACTTGGCCCGGGAAACCACACGCGTAGCATATGTGGCGGTTGTCGGGAGTGCGCCATGGGTTCTCTAAATGAGGTGTCTGGAAGACTGTCGAGTAGCCTGGTGCGCAGATTGAGTGATGCGATGAGTGGGGGCGCGTAGAAGTAGGAGTTGGCAGCGGGAAATCGTCGAGGGTTGACAAATGCTTCAGCATACGCGAGCGGAGCATTCAGTGGTGGTGCAGTGGCTGCGGGAATCACCCCGGTGACTTCCTTCTGAACAACACGTTGTACTGACGTCGTAAGCGATCATGGTGCGGGATCACTGACGCAAGGCAAAAGGGACAGTTAGTGGGCGACCTCTTCACGCACAAACTGCTTGATCTCTCGAAGTAAAGCGGCATGGTCCTGCGCAAGGCCAGGAAGCGTGAGAGTGCCAATGCTTACACCTGATGCAGTGGCGTGACGACTAGACTCCCGTTGCTTCCGAAGTTCGTCATAGCTTTGGTACAGCTGTATGACGTTGACTACAGTTTCCGGGTCTTAAGCGATCGGCATCTGAAAGGCATCATCGGGCATACCTTTAAGGATATGCTTGACCATCTCCGCCTCCGTTACTGAGGTGTTGATGGACCTGCGAAGGGCGACCACATCTTCAATGTAACGGGTAAAACTTTCACCAGCTTGTGGAGCTCGTTCTTGCAGGCGCTGTTCAGTACGCAATTTACGAAGTTCCGGACGGCCGAAAATTTGAACAAAGGCCGCTTTAAAGGCCGACCAGGTAGAAAGGCCCCAGTGCTGTGGTCACGAAACCAGTTTGGCGATGTTAATTAAGTAGAAGATGACGTTGGTAAGCTTCTGCGCATCATTCCACTTGTTGTGTTTGCTTGCCAGGTCGTACTCGTTAGACCAGTTTTCGCGTCTTTTCCTTCGTGCCACTGAAGAGAGGAGGGTCACGCTGCTGAAGAGGGCTGGTGCAAACAACGGCTGGAGGGGTTGTTGCCTGGGGGTCAGGCTGATTGTTATCGTCCAGCGCCATGAAATCAACTGGGGGCAACGCGCGGTTGCGAAGTTTCAGGACGACGGTAGTGTACCCAGCACCTTCCACCAAATGAAATAAGGGGTTTCGGCGCAGCACGTCTTTATTATACCGTATGGTTCGTTGCCGAAGGCCGGGGAGCAACAGCCGAGCAGGTGCAAGCGCCGCGATGCACCAACCACAAATGTCGTCATCTTCCAGCCTGAGAGTGGTACTCTCTGCCATTCAGAACAACGCTGATCTTCATTACACATATACTAATTTAATTTTGGAACCCTACAGCGTAATTTTGTAAGAATAACTTCTTCTTCACGTGTTGAATAGAAATCCCTACGCAGAGAAAACAAGAGTTGTCGGTATTCATTTAGGCGGGTGATTAATGTTTTACCGGAGTCATCGAATATGACACACCTTCAAAATCTGTCACGTATTGCGAGTGCTGATGTGGCAATAATTGAAAGTATCGGACCACTGACAGCGGCTTTCCCCAGAGTGTCCACCAATTCATTCATCTTTCCCTTTGTGTCTGAGAACCCAGATAAATCGTGGGATACAGAAAATGAAACGTACGTGATAATTGCGAATCACTACTAGAAGCGAGCGCTGAACACAAAGATAACGAATCTGTAACTATGAACGCACTTGAGGCGGTGGACTGAGCTTGCTTAATGCCACAATTATCGCCAGAAATGCCACCGAAAATACAGACGACAAATCGGAAAGTCCTAATGTGAATGACCAATTGAAGGACTCGGGGAAATGCCAATGCCAGATTTTTTCTCGGATTGTGAGGAATCTGTAGCTACGGGATTTACTATATTTATCTCCTCCAAATGCCGTTGCGGAAGACCATTCATTCGAAGTTAATGTCAATGTTTTGCATGATTGCACGACCAGCTCGCGCCACATTGGCGTCCTTTTCTTCGTCTGTTTGGCCGCGATGCCACTGGCATCTAGCAGTATTACATTTCTGGACACGGATATCCCATCGAATGAGTTATCTCGCCCGTTGTGAAGAAAATCCAACCAATGTATCTCTGTTATTTCAGTTACTGCGGCCCCTTTCCCGCAAGAGGTCACAGTATGCGCGCAGAGGACGAGAGCAATTTGAGGGTGGCATTCATTCTGACATGACCAATGGCCGAGCAACGCAGTTTGTAAAGGCGCAAACAAAAATACGGAAGAATGGAAAGCCGACCCGAGTCGTGCATCTGCACCGAGTCAAGTCCTGGGCGTCGCGTCTACACCCGTTATTTTGAGCCCTTCGTCCTCCGACCCGAACGTGAGAAGGAAACAACTCGGAAGCCGCACGAGGTTCAGGATTTGATTATAGATTGCCTGGGCGCGCTATAGTTCCAAGGAATATGTTCCGGGAGCCTCTATAAATCCTTCTCCGACATTCCTTTCGATGGAATGAAAGGAAAAACGTCGAGGCATGTAGACCCCGCAGATAGCTTTGTCTTGAATTTTTTGTCTTTTCTACTACACACAATCGCAGAAGCAAGGATGCGCGCCTATAGAAACTTTCGCTTATATATTTGGGGTTTTTCTTGTATGAGTTTACTCCTGTTGGCTTGTACCTTTTCTTGCCCATTTGGATTTTTCGTGCCAGGGGATGTTTTCTATCTTCCCTCGTGCCTTCATCTTTGTTTTCATTTCCCGTCATCTCAGTTCTCTTCACTCATTTTTAGCCACGACTCTTTCTTCGGGAATACCTTGAAATTGTGGCGAGAGAGCAATCCTTTCGAATTTCCGGAAAATGCAGAAAACAGGCCACACTCGGTTCGGAGCAGATCTCCTTTGGCAGTGAGATAAAGTATGCAAAACTTAGAAATAAATCGTTGTTTACAGCCACACGCAGAAGAAAAAAGACAACAACAACAACAACAACAACAACAAACAAAGAACAGCGAGTATTTCCTGCACAAAGGGTGTGCCCAACGGAAGCGCCGAGAAATTACGATAGAAACTTGGCCTCCTCCACTCGGAGCTCTTTGTTTTCCACTCTGTTCATTTTTGCGTTTTCCCTCTGTTCTCTGGTTCTTTTATTATCGCACTCACTGTGCCCAGCGCAGTACCATGGAGCCTCGTTCAAAGGTCGATTCGCTTGCAACTGAGCAAGAAAGAAAAAAACAGAGAAAGAATAAGTACATATCTACGCATGCGCATGAAAGGGAAGCGTCGCATCATGACAACACAAGAGCAGCCAGAAATGGCGGCCAAAACATCGTCAGGGAGGCCCTCGCTGAGTCACTATTCCGGGATACACAAAACACTGCGGATCATATTCTGCATCAGTCGCAGAATTTCACTTCTGCTCTGCCTGTTTGGTACGAATGTATTGGTTCCCAGAACGGGATGATTTTCGATGTGCGTCAGCGTCGTCGGGGATATTCTCCTCTAAAACAGCCGACATTCGCACGCTTGCATCATCGCCTTTTCGATGTCGCCTTTTTTCATTCCCCCCCCTTTTTTTATCCCTCTCACACAACACTAAAACAAACGGACGCGCAAAAGACCACGCTTCAGCACACTCGCTTAGCCGCGCAGGCTCCACAATCCACAGAGCTCACAACATCTTCGCCGTCAAAGTAGTACACGAGACGACAATAAACAACGCCAACGACGGTGCAAGTGTCGGCATTATAGCTTATTCACGGCGAGGCTCTACGACGCCTAGAAGCTGTTGATGTTTTATTTTTCGGGAACTAAACCTTGTTGTCGTTACTTAAGGGCTTTCACATGCAGGCATCGTGGCGCGTGCGTAGTGTCTAACTTAATTAAGGACGCAGCACGTTGTACAAGCGCGCTCGACGAATAGTCAGTCGTTTCCGCCTGTGTTAGAGCCAGGACGAATTGCCGGTAAAGCAGTTCTCAGAGCGTGCAGAAACCATACCGGGCTGTGCTTCCGCACCCTGCATGCTGGCGTGCTTTTCACACAGTGCCTCTGCAGGGACGCACTCAGTCTGCAGGCGCCTGAGTAAGCAAAGGTGGCCCTTAGGAAGTCTTAACGACCCTTACTGTGGGACAATTTGCCGCTATTGAAAACCACACACACACTGAAGAGAGACGTGAGCCTGATTACATGGTGTCAATGCATATTCTAGGCTCTCTCGTTTGTGTGCGTGTAATCTTCAATAGCGACAAATTGTCACACAGTAAGCAATAACAACAAGGATAAGAAAAAGTTCTCCCCAATTGACGGGCTTTAATGTACACAGCCAAGTTTACATGAACGCGATGAGCGCGACATGTATTGCGTTTCCGACTAGTCGCCTTCAAGGAACATTGAAGTGAAACACTAAATTGGTTTAGATCGATTAATTGTATTCGTAGAACTCTAATGTCCAAATTTTTCTATCACAAGTTTATTACAGCAGGAGAAACTAAGGCCAAGATATCACTTCTCAATCTCGTGCCAAAATGCCTGCGTTTGGCGTCATAGGTTTCAAAGTGTTTTTTTCGCAGTTTAGAGACGTCAAAAGTGGGGTCAACGTTGCGTGAAACTAGATGTGTTCAGCCTATGGCCCCTCGGAGAACAATCTCCTCATTTTTATTACGAGAGTGATTACATGAACAGTCTCAGCTGATTTTTTGCGTCGCCGTCATGTCCCAGATATGCATATGTGCTTAGATAACTAAAAAGGCATAATCAAAGAATAAGTAGAAAGAATTTCTAAGTCACGTATGGAGGATGCGATGCAGTGACCCTTCGCTCCGCAGCCCGCTGCACTAGCCAACACAGCTACAGGCCATTTTGTTTGTTAATTACCGGCTCACGAACAGTGCATGTGTATCAACAACAGACACATTTCCAGTGATATAAAAATCTACAACATCATTAAGATAAGAAACAAAAAATAAAACTGACTTTTCCTAAATTTCTTAAGGTATGCCAAAGGTTCAACCCTGACCAGTCAGTCAGGGGCAAATCCTTGCTGTTCGAGCACTGAACTCTCGCGCAAAAAACCCCACGTGCAGGTTGCCTGTTAGGGTCACAGTAAAACTTGACCATTCTAGCATAGCCTGTGGCTGTTGTGGCCTACAGCCCCGTGCCGTGCTTGTGGCAGTCATGTAACGGCGAGCTATTCATATGCACTAGTTACCGCTCTCGGCACAGAGATCTCGGAACACTTTGAGCGATTCCCGTCCTCAACTCTTTTCCATTTTCTTGCGATCAAAAATTGTACAAGTGGCCCTTCAATGCAGAGGGGTCATTCCACGTGCTTCAGTTTAAAAGAAAAAAAACTCGAACAGTGCCGGCTTCAGCATCGTGGACAATCGCAGCGTGTTCCTCAAATACAAACACTTAACAACTGCGTCAGTTGTTAATTCACACTTGTCGCCTGCATAACTGTACATTATGTTTAAACATTATTTTTTTGTGCGACAGCGTGCTGAAAGTGTGGATTACGGCGTAAATGTAGCGCGAAAAAGACAAGGACAAGAAGTGTACACCGCAAGCGCTTTTGGTGTACGCCTTCTTGTCCTTGTCTTTTTCTCGCTACATTACGCCGTAATGGATCAATACCAACTCGCTCGTCTATCCGTTTTGCTTCACTTTGAAAGTATTGATCTGCTTGTAATTATTCGTATGATATTGTTACAAGACTACATACGCTGAAGAAGCAGGACAGACAGTGAGAAAGACTACGTGATTCTGGGATGTGGAAGCGCTCTCGCTTGCCATCTCGGCTTAGGCTTGGTGTCGTGCAAATATCTTAGCTGTAACCTCATTTCTCTGTGTACCCTCCCGTAACATTTTGGTGGAGTTGCTCCCTATAACAATATTGTTACGGGGAGTATTTCTTTAGAGGTTGTGAGTACGTAGGAGCGGGATCACAGTGAAGAGGGCGCGCAGAATGCCAGACAACATGGCAACCCTGGCTGAGCCCCACAACACCAATGCCGTCGTCTTTTCATTAGGTTCCATTTCAGCGGCTCAACTGGATAGTTATTTCCACATACGTGACATTACCCGGCCTCGTTACTGTTTCCGTGCCAGCTATGACTAAAAGGGCGTGTCCCCATTGTAAGCCTTCAGGCGAGAGACGTGTACTATGTTAGTTTTGAGAGTAGTAGTCGATGAGTTCGATGATTTGGTTGTCGTAAAATCTCATAGATGACAAGTGTCACCTGGCGCACTGCTTTCGTAGCGCCCGACGTATCGTGCTAGAAGCGTCTCGCCGAGGCCAACACGATGAGATGGGAGCCACAGTAGAACGAGAGTGCACGTGTAAAATCAGAGTCCTTGTGTCGACTATCATACAGTGTCTTTTGTGTAGCCTGCGGACAGTGAGAGCCGAGTGCGGGCTACCGTGCGTGCGATGAGAACTCAGGTGATGTTATCTCGAGCGTCTGAAGTCGTCGATGTTGGATCAAATGGAAGCAGAGTATCAAATGGTAACAAAGAATCACGCCCAAAGAGAAGATAAAAGGGTGAGTAGCCAGGAGTTTCGTGGCGCGATGATTAAAGGCAGAGGAGATGAACGGAGGGCAATGTCCCAATTGCATGACTGTGCAACTTCCCAGATTTGTACACAACCGAGAACGTGTACTTCTGCAGTCATAATGCCCGGTGGTCGAGTCTTCCAGTAGGGTCCTTCAGTGTTGACAGCCAGCACAGCGCGTGATGATTTGTCATGACTGCAAATGGGCGTCCATACAAGTACGGACGAAATCTAGCGACGGCCCAGATGAGAGCTAAACATTCCCGCTCGGTAATGGAATAATTCCTTTCAGACTGTGACAATATTTCAATTCCTTCCATTGCATTCATTGTTTCTTCCCGAAGGCAATACAGCGCTTGTGCTTTCCAATATTCAATAGGATTATACAAGTTCTGAAGAACCTCAGTGGTTTGGGTCTAACCAGAAGAAAACGAACATTTCAAGCGATAATTACAGTGGCGATGCTAGAAGCGAGTTAGGAAGGTTCAACCTCTCACCGCGCCGATATCAATACATTTGTACATGCGTATATATGCGCACACGTACAAACGAACCCCAAAAGGAAGATTTTGCCTACGGCCCTGAACACGTGCAAACATGACAATCATGAGGTGCGTTCATGCAGCAACATGAATACATGTCATGCTATTGATGCGCTGGCGGCCGTTTCGATAGCTTCACTTATACCAAATTTGATATTACGGGACGTGAATGGATGACGAAGGTGTGATAATGGTGCAAACATGATAAACATGAGATTCGTCTCATGTACAACATGTCTACATGTCACGCTAATCATGCTGTTGCGGCCGTTTCGCTAGCTTCCCGTGTACCAAACTCGGTATTACGTGACGCGAACGGACGACATAGGTAAATGACACATAAAAACATGATAATCATGACATGCGTGTCATGTAGCAACATACCTAGATGCCACACTCATAATGATCTCGCGGGCGTTTCGCTAGCTTCACACATGCCATATTGATATTACGTGACGTCAATGGATGACGAAGGTATGTGACTTGTGCACTCATGATAATCATGAGATGTGTGGTTTAACATCCCAAAACCACCATATATTGTGAGAGACCGTAGTTAAGGGCTCCGGAAATTTCGACTATCTAGGGTTTTTTAACAGGCACCCAAATCTTGAGCACACGGGCCTACAGCATTTTCACCTTAGTCGAAAATTCAGCTGCCGCAGCCGGGATGCGATCCCATGACCTGTGGGTCAGCAGCCGAGTACCTTGTCCACTAGACCACCACAGCCGGACTTTCAAACACACAGGATTATAGAAAGGCCTTTTTCACTATTCTTGCTGAATAGAATTGAAGTCAGGGTGCTTGCAAAACATCACACCTCTAGAATGTGTCTAAGTTTGGTTTGACGAAGCATTGTCTGTTGGAGAGAAGCACGAAGAACAAACTTCAATCGAAATGAATGACCGCCGAACAAAATGAAAATGCACATATGAAAAAAGAATATCGATTTCAGCACCAAGGTGACATCTGGGCACTTTGGTATCCAGAGTTTAACATTAATTTCTACCCTTTTCTTCACTGTTCTATCATTGTGTATAGATGCAGTGGAAAAACAATAGCACAAGTGACCAATGGCCTACACAACAAATGTACAACTACACTTAATTACAACCTGAGATAATACAGCTCCACCCACTGCCATCGTTATTTCACCCAGAGAGAACTCGCATAGACATTCCATTTAATCATATTGCCTACTTCTGTGATGTCAAACATCTTGGTGTTTTACATAGCTGGTGTGGCCATACGGACACAGTTTCATGACATTTTTAACATCGAAAACGTAAGTTTCCTGGCCAATTTCACTAGAGATTCTGACATCACTGGTGATTAAGGTCATATTCTCAGTATGAATGACAAACCTTTAATATGCATGGTGTCTACATTAGCACAAATAAAGCCCGGTCGAAAGATAACCAACTTACGTGACCCTCTTACATCAAAACTGACAAGCCACATGAGGTTAATGGGTGGAGCATGTGTTCCATTCTAGCGTTGTAACAGACTATAGCACCTAAATGCTGGTTCATACCCGTGCCTAAAAACAGAATTGAGATGCTTAGGAACACAGCTCCACTCCATACATTGCAATTTTGCCATTCTGGTAATGGGTCGCTTTTCATAATCTTTTTCTCTGCAGGTGTCCCAATAGAACAGCAATGCGCTGTTAACATTGCCTGCACATGCTGGCAAAAAGAAAGAAAATTATACATAAAAACAGTATATATATATATATATATATATATATATATATATATATATATAATATATATATATATATATATATATATATATATAATATATATATATATATGAGTGTGTGTTTTTTACCTGCTAATGCAACAAGCTGCTTTCCAAGGGGCGGATGCGAATCAAAAAAAGATATTTTTCATGTATAAGCTTGCGAATTTTCCATAATGTACTCGTCGAATCTGCAAAAAAATGCATAACATTAACAAACTATCTTGTATATATCAAGTAGGCCATTTAACACATTATGTGTTTTTCTACATTGGGTTGACACATATCCGAAGAAACAATATGAGTGTCACACAGGCACTTTTGATCACGCTACGATCCACCTCGAATTTCTCGAGCGCGATCGGCTTCCTTCCGCTTTTTGCACAAGTAGGCCACTTGCGATAAAAAAGCTCAATCCCGATCGCTCGAAAGTGCACCGTGCGACACCAGTATAAAAAAAATCTGAGACTTACACGATGCTCCGTGGGTATTCCAGCCTCCACATTCTGTGAGAAGCGCCAAGAAAAACAGAGCCACAGACATCGCATCAATTTCGATGCTGACGGTGAACGCTTTGGAGGAGCCATTTAGCCACGAGCTCAGGTAACTAAATGCGTTCGTTTCCACACGAGGAACCTGTAGGGCGAGATTCCTTGGTGGTAAGCCAACAAGCCGTTACAAAGTATCCATATTCCTGATGGAACGTTTGACAAATAACACGGCATCATGATATGCCCGCTGAACAAACATTATAACTGCAAAACGCACGACCATGCGAATAACCACCGTGTTCACACTTAAGGAAGCTGTCGCTTGAGGAATTTATGCGATAATCCGGTATATTTAGACATGAGGTTAACTGCTTGAGAAAGCAATACACTGATGAAATACACGTAATACCACTTAAGTAAGACTATACAGCTTGAAAAGCTGGGAGACTGACCTCCGGTGTTCTTTTCGGTACAACTTCGTGACGCACGGCACCGTTAGCATTGCTGGGGTCGTCGCTCCCGTCGAGCGCTTCAACAGGTGACAAGTTCTCCGACGCAGCGGCCGCTTTCGCCGTGCTTTTTCTATTTTTTACCTCGCTCATGTTCTGGCGTTACGTAACAAACTTTTCGGACTTAAGAGTAACCAATGAAGCAACTACAGTAAAAATATGAAGAATGCCATTAAATATCTGCAGTGCTACCGACCGCGCATCTAGTTCTCAGCCGACTGCACCACGTGGCAGCCATATTGTCTAGCGGAAATGCATCACAGGTCACGAGGGCTACTTGCTACTTCCGCTGTTTCACGCACATTAATAAGTGTTGTGTCGCTGTCCTAGGTTGTTGTGTGTCTAGGTGTTATTTGTCTCAAGTGTTTGCTGTTGTTCTCTGCAGGTACTGCCGCACCGACGGCTACCACATTGCAATAACATAGTTTCCTACACTGACTGTAGCGAAGGGCTTTCTGCAGGATGACAACGGACGCAACAGAAGCCAAGGCAGCTACGCTGGCGGCTTGCTCAAACGCCAATGAACTCGCAGCCGTAGAAGAGGCTGCTGTAAGTGTTCAAACGGTACTGAATTCTGACAGTGGTGGTCGAGAACAGCGTGCATCGGTTTGTGAGATGGCTTGGGAGGTGATGAGAGCGGTGAGAAACCAAAAGAAGCCGAAGACGAGTTGGTGGCACAGCAGCAAGCGGCAAGGTCGTATCTCAGACAACAGTTCCTGCGATGCATGGCAGGACTGTCTGGTCACGCCGCCACATTTCATATGTATGAAAAAACTACTGTTAAGGGGACTTATCGTTGTTTGACGCTGATATTGAGAACTTCGGCGTTTGCGATCTAGATACCGTATTGGGCCGTTACCCTGCAGTGACACTAAGAGCTGGTGATGTTATCAGTTTCACCGTGAACTTGGATGTCACAGGAGATTCTAATGGACATTAGAATAGAGCCTTATTCCTTAATAAACTTTGCCGTACGAGTTGTGCGGAGCGCACTGTAGGCCACCGTGTCATTTAAATTTGCCTGCATAATAGGAGGGGTGTGCGCTTTTTTGTTTTGCAGCCTCCGTAAGCGGTAGCCCAAGTCGAGTCGAAAGAACTTTGTTTCGGTAGGCCCCGAGCTCCTTTGGAGCGACGCATTCTCGTACATGCCATTCTCGCTTTTTTCTTCTTAGGACACTGCAAGAAGTGCGTGTGCCTCTTTCAGTATTCTCCTGGATCGTTTTGGCTCTTGTGCGAAAACGAGTCATTCATTGCGCGGCCGGCTGGTGTGCACAAAAACGATAACATAGAATTTAATCCTCTCTAAATAGCGTATACGGTGTACTAAACGCTGGTGGTAGTACCATGCTCTGAAACTACACTTCCGTTGCTGCATTTAACTGGTGTAACCACATTGGCTGCATCACATGATGAACAACACATTCAGGCCAACTACCAAAAATGTGGCTTATACTTGCCTAACAGTAGTGCTTTGGACTTGTGCAGATTAAAAAGAAATGCAAGCAAACCTTTACAGAAATGATCCATCTTTGTTTCAAAGGCAACAGGAGACTGACTGTTCAATGCTTAAAAAAAAAAAAGGTTGCATTATTCTGTAGTGTAGGGCACTGAACTTTTTGCCTAATATAGAGTGATAGTACGCGTTTAGTGTTGAGTCTGTGACGCGTTTAAAGAACTAGCACAGGTGAAGCGTTGGAGGCGGAAATGTTGTAGGCCCGTGTGCTCAGATTTGGGTGCACGTTAAAGAACCCCCGGTGGCCGAAATTTCCGGAGCCCTCCACTACGGCGTCTCTCATAATCATATGGTGGTTTTGGGACGTTAAACCCCATATATCAATATCAATCAATCAAAGCACAGGTGAAGCGATCAGCGGACCCGAACCGGTGCAATCGCAACACCAACAACAATCCTCCTTTTCATCTTTTTGCTGGCACTGCTGCCTGCGCCCTATCCATTGCAATTTCAAATATTTCAAATTTAGTTTCGTAGTAAGTTGCACAGATTTTGCTTTACGATATGACTGTATTGGACAAACATTTTGTGCCACTAAACTTTTATGATTCTAAGCCATAAATACCTCATATTGTTACACATCACCTGTAAATTGCATATAACTATCAATAATGTGTATAAGACTTTAATTGACAAGAAAAATTGTATTGTGAGAATTCTTGGAATGCTCAGCCCATACTAATTGCTTACTTCAGGTTTGTAATAACTCTAGGGCAATATAAAGTTTCAAACAAAATACTTGCACTCTTCACATGTTGATTAATACGAGGGCAAAATTTTCATCTCAATCGGACTATCAGAAGTACTAAAAACATGTCCAAACTCAAGAAATTGCCTCAAAATGGATCTTTAGAAAAATGCATTTTAAAGGTGTAAGTGAAAGTTTATCTATGCAGAAAAGATACATTTTATTAAGATTATTTTTTCATCATGAAAGCTTGACAATCAGTTATTTTGAGCCTGTGACTTTTGTAAACTCACGCAAAATGCACAGCAAGCAGCCAGGTGACCATTTCCAGGGGACTCTAGACAATGAGCTCTTTTTAGTTTTCATTCGCCACCTTGTGCTCTTTAAAAGTGATTTGAATCTACTTGACTCTAATTACGATCTTCAGTTTTTTTTTTTGTTGTTGTTGTGCAAGTAGAGAAACTATATAATTTTGGAAAAAACTTGTGTTTTTTCGACTCGAATTTCCCCTTGATGCCAGTGGATTTATGCCACTGACATTTACATTTGATCTACATGAGTCGCAAAAGTTTTCAGATTGCATAAATTGTAATGTAGTGCTAATGCTCTATGGCCAAGCTTCAAGCATAAATTCAATATGATATGCAGTAATGCAGATGCCTAAAATGTTGCATGCGAAGTATTCACGGTTTCTGTGCCAAAACCTGGCACAAAAATGTCTGTTCAATAATTTATTGTAGTGATGCATGAATTATAGTCAGTCATATCTTGAATTTACGCAATATTACATCAGTTTGTGCGATTAGTAAAAAGCACACTATTATTTATGCCTGTACGACTACCTAAACACAAGTCTGATCCCATGTAGAAAATAATTTTAGGTTTTTATCCCTGAACCGCACAATGGGTAGTGAATGAAGTATCTGTAGTGGGCTGGATCACTTTAAACCACTTTGTATTTGTCAAAGTGCTTATAAAGTACAGTCTTGCATTCCACTTTCATAGAATTACGACCAGTAGCACTACATATACCCATTGCTGCAAATGGCCCTACCGATTAATGCCTCCATTACATTCATTTTCTACAGCCTCCCAGCATTATGGTTCTTATGCCACATATAATCCAAGTGTAAAATTTCAGCCGAAATCCACCACGATGAAAGCTTTTATAGCCTTATAAGAACTTTAGTGCATTATTATAGTTAAGTATGATTAATGCTATTGTATACACTTATAAGTGCATTGTCTTATTTGCATTTACATATTGATCTCATGTCAGCTGTGTTAAGCACTCACTTTCAAATAAGAATATCACTAAACTTTTTCTGCCGACTTAGCAGTTTGACATGTAATCAGGCAATGCTAAAAAGCAACTGAAGGTCATAGTAAAAGCGCAACACAGCAGGAATGCTAATAGTTTAATGCTCTGCATAAAAACATTCTCACTGACGTCGGTAGGAATGTACATTCACACATTCAAGTGCACGTTTGACTTCAGAAATCTTCAAGGATGCACATAATCCCATCTACTTGCTGTTAACCACTCATGCAGCAAGCACATTACACATGCACTGGACAACTTTGTCAGTAAAATAAAGGTGTAGAGTAAATGAATAGTATAGAGTTGTTAGAAAAATGAATTTTCTGAATCTAAATTAACCAACAGTCAAAGAAGACACTGCAGGTGCATAATAAAACATTCAACACATGTCATAAATAAGCAAGGTTTAAGCATTTTCAAAATAGCATGGTTCTATACACAAAACAACTAAACAGAATAATTATGTTCTTGGGCACAATTCATGCAATATGATATGCCAGCAAATGATTAAATTAGTCTGGAAGTACACACAAAAATGACTACGAGCAACAAGTTTCGCATTACATAGAAAGTCTGTCTTAAGATATGTCTATAAACAAAAGCCACAAGAAACATCAGTGACAACATGCAAAATGTCGAGCACAATTCTATTTTGACCTCATGGCACCACCTTACAATAGACTTCAAATACATTTTCACAAAATACACTCATGTTTACACTGTCATACGAGTGTTATAATCCTGAATCATCTCATCTAGCTCTAAAAACATTTGTGACAAGCTGGAAGCTACATCTCTTCAGAGTGATACAGAAACTAAATATATGGTAAAACATCCACGCCTCTCAGTATGTCAATTTAATTTCAATTAGAGCAATTCTCGCATGATGTTAAGGGAACCCTGAACCACCTTTAGAAGTAATCATAGAACAATATCACTTTTTGACTAGGTTGCCTCATGAATTCCCGCTGGAAAAATTTTTCAAACTCCTTAAGTACAAACTGAGATATAAGTAGTCGTCACACTATAAGAGAAGCATTCTCGTTCTTTTCATCCTCACAAGCATACCAAAAGTTGCACCTGAGAAGGGGTGGGAAGGCCTTGCTCAAAAGTTGCACTGTTGCATGTCATTGTATTGGGCACTTTCACCCTTATTTAAGCAATGGGGCAGGCGTGAGGGACACTCTCTAGAAATATTCATGCCGGTTGGGCCGTCTTGTGTCACTATTGCACTTGGAAGCACATTCGCGCCAAGACCATTCAGGGGACACTCTTGTGACTCATCAACACAGTTATCTGGCACACCGTGGTAGCTGCAGTTAGACTGGACACTGAACGTAATTTTCGTTCATTCACCCCATTCCAACCTTCAAGTGCAACAGCAGTAGGCTCTGTAAGAAACAAGTGAGCCATTCGGGCTCGTAGTGATAGTGTATGAAACAGAATGAAAAAAGCATGCCATGTGCCACATTAGACTGATGCAGGAGAAAACAAAACATTAGGCACGGGACCATCAACTGAGACCAGCAAAGCAAGGATGGAGTGCTTTATCAGTCTCTGAGATCACAGACATGTATTCTTTGACAAAAACTTGCAATAGTGCTATCACTGGTAATGTTCTTTCAATCAGAAAATCGGCAAATACTTTTTGGGTCCGCTTACTGTAAAGGTGACAGCAAGGTTGTGAAAGAAAGAGAACAAGCAATCTTTAAACAATTTTTTAAAACAAATATTGTAAATTCTTCACCGCATGTGGTGAAATATTAAACTCTCATGTTCACAGGGACTTCATCTACAGGCTTGCAGTGTTCTCTATGTTCAAAACGTGTTTCTAGGCCCTTTTAATGTCATTAAAACCTGTTGTAGGAGCAAGTTCAGTGGCCTTTGCTCAGCATTGACACGATGAGCATGCTTGATAAACACTTCTTTGTTCATCTTCCTCAAAGTGCACAGTACCTAACAGCCCTTATGAGAGAAAAAAAATTGGACGCACAAAAAGTTATGTTTTCTTCTTTCATTAGTACGAATTCCAACTGTTAGGTCAGTTCAAAAAAGATGCAAGCTATTGTGGCTGCTGCTGCCAAAGGCTTAGTCTTCCCATTTGTCTGAAAAAGGGAGGGTGAACTAGAACATAGAGGAGGCATGGAAAATAAGTGTGCTCGTTGTGGTCAAACTTCAGATATATTTATATCAGGTTCATATCCATTGCTACAATACATGTCTAGAACAAAACACAGCTTTTAATGAAGCTGCTAAAGTAAGCAACCTCTCGAGAACAAGTTCAGGGACAAGGGGTGTTGAGTGCACAAGTAGAACAATCCCTATTATTTTTTTTGTAGAACACTCCCAAAATCCCACCTTACAACTTCCAGTGATTAGCTAAAATTTATAGAAGAGCCTTATGAAGGGCATTTAAGATGAATTTTGAATAATTACAGAAAAAGTTGCATTAAAGACAGTTTTTTAATAACAATGATTTTGAGCACTTTCTGGTTAGCTGAGTTTAATGGCATCTGATACAACTCCCATTCTTCTGTTGTCAAATGGAACAATGCACTGTTTCACAGATGCACAGAGTGTCGGAGCTACTCAGTGATATGTAGTGCACCCACTCAAGCAACGCTAAATTTGCCAGTCTGACTTGAGGTGCCTCGTAACATACGTTATAAAACACAAAAACTTCAAACCCTGCTACATCCCTGCCTTTCTTGTACTACTTCCCTTTTTTTCTCTCTTTGCTACATGCATTAGTTCTTAGTCCCAATAACTGTTTGAATGACCACTTTGTTATGGATTGCAGACAATTTACAGAAAAATAACTGGCATGGAATGAGTCATTTATGAAACCACCTGTTTTATGAGTAAACATAAAGACAATAGTACACAATGAAGATCAGCTGCAAAGCATTTGTACAGGTGCTATATATTTTAAACACTGAAAGCCTAGCTGCCACTATTAAAGGGGCCCTGCAACACTTTTGAGCATGGTCAGAAAATGCTGCCGATCGGTAGTAGAGGCTCGCTAGAACACGCCAAGTGTTAGCGCAACACGCGGCCTGTAATTCACAATAAATGATCAAAGTCAGCTAAAAATTGCTTTCCCTTCTCTCGACAAATGACGGAAGATGCTTAAAAAAAACATAGATTGACCATCTATTAGCCATAGGCTGATTTGAACATGGCGCGCTTGGTTGTTACAGAGATCGCGGCGAGAGGCCGTCACTTGTCCATGTGTGCACGCGCGATGGCACAAGAAAAGCCTCGTACCCAAAGAAAAAAAAAGTGCTCAAGGTCCCTCCCCACTTAGCTTCCAGCACTTTCGTCGAGAAGAGAGAAAGCGATTGCAGCGTGTGACAAATTTTTAGTAACTTTGCTCATACAGGACGGATTCTTAAAATTTTTGTTGCATTGAATTTGTGAGGCAATACACTTTTCAAGTAAATTAATTAAAATCCATGGTTACTCAGAAGTGTTTCAGGGCCCCTTTAAAAACAAAGAAATAAAGACATGAGAAGGCGGAAGGTGTCACAGCAGCATTAGTACACTTTCATTGTGGAAATCAGTGTAAAAAACAGGCAAAGAAAGGGCAGCAGCTGCACAGCACAAATGCCCTTTCACTAGTACATGGCCCTCTGTCTTCATTATTTTTTGCGCTGATTTCTACAATGATGGTGAACCAACTCGCTCGTCAAGCCACTCTTCTGAAGTACTTTTAGTGTAAAAGTAGCAAGAACTAAATACCTCGGGACAGACAGCTTTCATGCACAACAGAGCTATAGTATTATCATTCGGTAGCAATAAAATGTAAGCAAGTGTTCAATAAGGTTTCTCAAGCCTGACTCTTCTTTTCAACTACATCTCTAATGGTTCGCACATAAACTTCGAAAAATATTTACCATTCTCAGCTATCATTTTAATTAACTACAATTATTGCAAAAAAAATTACTGTAAGTGCCCTTAGTTTTAAATAGCTGTTGCACCTGCACATGCTTTTAATCGCAGTGGCTGTGTAAAAGCAACATATGATTAGAAAAATGCTCTGGGAGTCAAATAAGAAAAAATGAAAATGTGTGCCCTCCCTCTCAAGCAGGAAATGATCTAAGGATGCATTCGCAATAAAGAAAGCAAACAAGCCATCTATGCCTGCACCATTTCTGTTGAAGCAATTTTCTTAATCACTATAAACTATGTCTCATTTGACAATATTAATATTTCATGACAACATCAGTGATGGAAGCGACATTTTGCTTTTCGGAGCAGACTCTGCAGCAGAAAAAATGGTGCTTTGGAGCAGCTTTAAGTGTCTTCGGAGCAGAAAAAAATGCTATAGCTTAGGATTGCTATTGGTGTTTTTGGAACAGATGCATGTTTCTAACGAATCCTGCAGTCTAAAACTTCACTTAAGGATCTAATAAATACTTACATTTATAATTAAACATGCCTTGCACTAGTATGCAGCAAGTACAAACTAGTACAAGATAGTGTAGTTGGCGTAAATCATGGGGGAGGGGGTGAAGAAAGTCCGGACTTTTCTGGTGTTGAGGCTGCGGAGCGCACCTCTTGCAAGTGTCTCACTTGAGATTTAGCTTTAGCACGTTATATAACTAAGTTAACAATTGAGTATACCACAATCAACTTTTTAAAAGGCTTTTTATTACCTGTGGTAAATGCCCTCAGCCGTGTGAACTGTGAAAATCGAAAAAAGGTGAACAAAATAGACTGAATAAAACAATTCAATTGCTCAAACTCAAACCCCATGCTCGTTTTTTTTAAATTTTATTTGAAAGCTGATTTATCTCCTATATAAATAAAAATACAACCCAAATTAATAATATGAATTGGACACCATGGCCTGACATGTGTCACCCGGTGACACCCTTGAGATTTTTCTGGATTCGCAACACTGAGTAGCATACAAGTATGATAGTGTATACAGCTTGTTTTTGGTTTTGCTTAGGCTCAAGGGATGGTCCCATAGTTCAACTGCATTCTTTTTAGTTTGCCAACATTTTTTGAGCAGGTTTGGAGTAGTTACTATGAGTGGCAATATTGCACTTTGGTATAGCATTTCTCTTTTGGAGCAGTTTGGAGCAATTGGAGCAACACTTCCATCACTGCAATGTGCCTGTAACTATCATGTGCAAAAAGAGCAGTGTACAAATTACTACACATCAGTGGCCCCTTTCACCTCCTTATCATTTAATATTTCCAACTACAACTACCTCACAAGGGTTTTTGCAATAAAAAACAACATTAACGTGCGAGAATCAGATTATGGATTATGTGACTTACAAAATGGTATACATGTATATTTTATCGACATATGCTCAGTGTCGACTGTGAGTGCTGTGCTTGCCTATGATGCACATAAAGCATACAAATAATTGTTATACCTTATAATAATTTGCAGAAAGAAAGCTGTTCAAGGTTCAAACATGCTGCATATAGAACCCACAATGTTAATTAATACATTACAGTTAAGCGCACAGCTATCCTGCAGATGGCAACACTGGCAAGCTTTTTGCTTTGTACTGTTTACTACATGTCTGACATACTTCTTGAAAGCCAACTTACTCAAGTATCCACCAGCCACATTCTACCACCCTATTAAACCTTTGCTTGGCACATGTCAAGTTGAGCTATACATGATGAAAATGTTTGGTGCAACAGCCCCTGTAAGACACATGCACAAATTCACAGCAAGTTGGGCTGGTTGGCCGGAGAAAATGAGCAGAAAAAATCTACAGATTCTTCAGTATTTTGTGAAACAAGCATACACAGCTGTCTCACCCACATTTCTCACTCAGTGTCTCATTGCAACCACGGAAGAACATGCTCAGACTTGACAGCAAATAACTAAAACTTTCCTAGCACACACTTCCAGAACCATAAGCAGCCATCCTAAACAAGTCCACTTCACTAAAGAAAAACACAAGCTTGACTTCAGAGGTCACGCCTTGAAAAGTTTTAAAATTTTGCCATTCAGAATATTTTCATCGATACAACTTTAAAACACTTTGTTGATGCAGTGCCATTCTAGAGTGTGTATCTGTTTCTGTCTAAAGCCTAGCTCTGCCAACTTAAGGGGACACTAAAGAAAAACACTGAAACTAGTTTGTATATATGAAGCATTCCCCGATACTCTATTGTCAGTTATTTTGTTGATACAATTGGTCAATGATTGTATGTATATCAGTGCTTAAGTGTATAATCATGAATTTCAAATCACTTTTCTTTTTGCATTAGGGTTATCTTAGCTCAATAAATTTAAAGTTCCCAAAACTTTAGCTTTGTTGGCGCCTTTAGTACACAATGAAGTCCACTTTTACCAACCCCTGCCTTCTTATAAAAAAAAATTATCAAGGCCTTTGTACATGACTTTAAAACCCATGATGTGTGGGTTTGTTGAAGACAGAATCACCACCAGCCTTTCCTTTTTGAATCTTCTCTGACTTGCCAAGTGTCTTCAAGCAGTAAGATATTGTTTGTGGTATTGTGGAAGGGCAGTGTACTGACACAAGTGAACTCATTCTGAATTTTCTCTTTAATATCCTTTATGCCGTTCTTACCATGCCACTTAACGCCTATGTATTCTATTCACAAGCAAGAAACGGTGAAAGGGGCGACCAGGATTTAACTCATCAGAACAGCAAGAACCCCTTTCCATGAAAATACTCATTAACTTAAGCTATTTCATCAACATGTTTCCATATGTGTTGAGACAAATCTAAAGAATGTTTATATATTTTGGCAGCTTATCCACGGCTACAAGACAACTCTAGTGCAAACCTGCTACCACCCATTCACCCACAAGACAGATGCTTGTTATTTTGTTCCAACACCATGACTGGCCTTGTGATCTAGCTTACAAGTGAAAGCTTAATGAGGTAACTGCACAACTTTTACTAGGTATGTACACCGTCAATTTTTATGAAAGGCAACACGTGAGCGCGTGGCCTGCATGCTCCGGTGGCTGCTTGCAGAGCATTCAAGTAGAAGCAAAAGCAATTACAGGCCTTTTTGCATCGCCTAGTGGCCAACGAAACAACTGGTCATTGGTGGTATCAAACCAGCAGCACGATTGCAACCCACTCCCCCTTCAAGGCGAATACGCAAGAGGCCAGCCCTTGCTGCCAGTTTCATATCACGATGACTGGTTATTTAACTCATCACCATATGACGCGAAAACAGGCTGTGGTTACTTTCGCTCCCACTTATATGCTCTGCTAGCAGCCGCCAGAGCACGCAGGCCTCTCGCTCGCAGGTTCCCTTTCATAAATATTACAGAGTACATGCATGCTTCTACAGGCTATCTCAGGTTATTATTTAAAATATAGGAGTTGATACAAATTCACATTTTTCTTACTTGGCACATTTTCATGCAGCAGCAGACATCTGCATTTACCTTATGATTGCCAATATGATTTACGATTAAGAAAGCATCCTCAATACAATTAACTTTATATTAAGATGGAGACATAAATGTTTATTTTAAAGAAAAAGAAAGAAGACAGTAATTCTCTTGTTATGAAAGATATTACGGGGTTATCGTTATTGGTGGGGTAGACAAGGTCTAAAAATTTTTCAATGGAATGTAATCTTTGAAAAGTGCCACATTTTTTCAACAATCTATCTTCAAAACTCAGTGCTGTACGCCACAAAGCTTTTGTATTTCACACTGTGTTACCTATGAGTTGTGCATTGAACTAGAATATTAAATGCGCAATACACATTTAAAACATAATTATCCATCAAAAACTAGAAAAAATTGGCCATTTAGATTAATGATGAAATGTGGGGTTTAGCGTTCCAGAACCACCATATGATTATGAGAGGCCCTGGGGGAGGGCTCCAGAAATTTCGACCACCTGGGGCTCTTTGACGTGCACCTAAATCTGAGCAAACAGGCCTACAGCCTTTCGCCTCCATCGAAAATGCAGCCGCCACAGCCAAGATCTGATCCTACGACCTGCAGGTCAGCAGCGAGTACCTTAGCCATCAGACCACTGCAGAAGGGCAAATTGGCCATATCGAAACCTACATTCCACAATAACAGATTGCAATAAAATTATCAGCAGCATTCAATAATACAAGTTCATTATATACTCAGATGTGTAATAAACCAGCTTGCAATGTTTAATAAGAAAATCTTTTTGGAGTTTCATTGATATTGGTGAAATACAATAATAAACAATTTGGAGTTTTAATTAATACAATGAAGATAAGTTGCAATGCACACATTTTAGCAATGTCCAGAAGACATATGCTTCAGACTTGTAGCAAAATTGTCCTTTTTACCAGGTTTTTTTTTTTTTGTTGCTCTGCCTTTGCTTAGATCCATTAGAACATTGGCAACAATCCTTAATGAGACAAGATTGATCTTTCATACAGCAAGCTTTACAGTGAACAAATCATGTTAAATCCCAATTAACTGCAAGGTAGCTTAAGTTACATAGTTTGTGCTATTGAAGTGGCAGACAGCATCAAAGAAGCCCCACCTGATGATTGGCAAGCTCACGTATATGTCTTTTACGAAATTTGGCTATCGCCAAATCAGGCCATTCAATCAGGAATGTTTTGCCGGATGATACCATTGAAGATAACTTTAAGCATAATATTATGTGGGCAAAAAAGTAATTACACATAACTACGGTGAAAAATAAAAGGAAACCAACAAATATAAAAATTGACATTTGTCATTTTTTACTGTACCCTGAAATATTTGAACAGCACAAGGTGCAAGCAAGGTTCAATTTATGACGGTACAGGAGTGCCTGCAGTTGCAAAATCTCTTATGCCGGCTTAAAAAAACAAAAGTAAAAGTGTTTTTAAAGATAATTAGTATTTTTAAAGTGTCCTCAAACCCTAACCTTCTTTTAAAAACTCCCCGTCTTGGCACATCTTCCGAGTTGGAAAAGTACTTAAAATGTGCATTGCCGCCCAACACATTCACACTCCAGCGAACGTGATGCTCACACTCAACCAGTGTGAGCTTTCTTGTGCCCAATAATGGGCATTGTGAAGATTAACACTTCCATTTGGCAAAAACGAGCTTCATCAGTCCAAATTATTCTGTGCAAAGGGTTATTTTCTTGATCAGTTTTGATGAGACAGTCAACTTACCCTTCAAAGTCCACGTCATTTAGGTCCTGATGAACGTAAACCTGATATGGATGGAACTTGTGCTTTCTAAGAACATTTGTGACTAGACTGTTCAGACGGTGTAATCATTTAAAAGATTAACTTTGGAGCCCGATATCTCGAAGCACAGGTGTGCTAGAAAAAATCTTCCAACTGAAACTGTATAGAAACATCACATCTGACATTTCTCTTTCAGTTTATATGCTCCTACAATGTGACAAATTGAAGTGCAAACTTTCCTGAACACCAACAGATTTTACATATTTCAGTCCGTGCTTAGCAATAGTTTTCAGAAGTATGGACTTTCCAGCGAACTGTTCTACCTTGACTGTGACTATTGACAGACTTCAATTCATTTCAAAGATTCTCCTGACAGTCAGTAGTTTCAAAGATAACAGAAAAATCTTGTAAATAATTATAATGTTGATAATTGTGCACATTCCGATGCCCCCACCAGTATGAAAATTGGACAGCACGAATTATCTTGAACCCCTTATTTTTATAATTCAAGACATTCAATACAGAAACACGCAGTATAGTACTATCTCACTTTGAAAGGTCAAATTGAAAGGATCTGGTGTGGCCTTGAGCAAGTAGTTCCACATTAAAACTTTAAATGTGGTTGTATTGACTCGGAAATCTAACAATTCTTATCTTCACAAAGTTCTCACAAGTATTTAATCATATACTGTTGCTACCAGAGTTCACCCAAATGCTTAAGAGTGTGGACTGCATAACACAGTACTGGAGCGTTGGCACTGGGTCTAAGATGGCACACAAAGCCTGCACACTGAAAGTGGGTGCAATATCTGCAGCTGCAACATCACATGTGATGCTGTGAGTGACATGATGCTGTGATGCTGTTGGCGGCTGAGCATGCTAGCTTGCGGCAATAACTGAGACCCAACGGCAACACCCTGGCACATATGCAAGCCTGGCACATTAAGATGAAATCTAATATGACAGTAGAATATTAATTATGCACTGATGCAGCTGAAAAAAAAAATGATGATTCAAGGTCACGCCACAGTTTACTATTGGCATCAAATGAAACCCAAACAGCAGCAAGCATTCACACTTGTATAGCGAGCGCCCTCTAGTTATCACCATTGACAGGTGTACGCCTCTAGTTTAGCAACACTGTGTACGTTCATGATGATAACTGGACGGCATGCACTATATTATTTCGAATTATGGCCACTGTTTTAGGTTTCATTTACTGCTGATAGTACACGTTGAATTGTAAGGGTTGCAACAAGTACGATACAGCCCTCACTGGCTGCTCAAAGGCAAGACAAAGTTGCTTCAATAAAGATCAAATAGCCCATTTGATGTGCGGAGCATGAATTTGACATTGTTAGACTAAGGCAACCAGACGTGTGCATCAAGGTGGTGCATGTCCCATTTTTATGGCTGCAGTTCCACTGCCTGCCCCAATGGCACTGTGTTCTGCATTATTGCTGAGCCCAACTAGCCAGAATGCAGTTGCGCACACGCAATACAACTGCTACAACACCAACAAGATGCATATAACACAAATGCCTGTGTTAGGCTGCAGCACTGAGAATAAAAAAAGCATGAGTGCATGTCTCTCACAACAAAATACCGAGCCTAGAGATTTTCATCAACCGATCAAGCAAGAATGCCAAATACAATGCTATACCCGTTTCATACGTAAAGTGTGATGCTGTGAAGGCTAGCGACAGTTCTTGCAATGAATGCGTTTGCACTAAGAAATAGTACGATGATTTTCGGATCTGCAACATGATTTTTTTCCTCTTCGTGCTTTGTGCGTCGGAGATAATGCCCCATTATACGGCTTCCTTTTGTTCTTATTTCTTGATGCTTTATTTGTATCCCTTCGCGACGCTGGGCAAACACGTTCGTGCTCGTATCGCACGAGAGTTTACGACGATGAAACCCTAGCGCGAAACGCGCATAGTAACATATTTCTGACCGAACGTTTTGCATAGCTTCCACAGCATTGCAACTGATGTATGATACAGAGTATAGAAAAGGGAACCCTAGCACTAGGTCTAAATTACATGCAACACTAGTAAGCACCTTCAAATAAAGCTCTTTCTCATAAGATCCTCAAGCTGCAACTCAAGCCCTTAGTTTTTGTCAATGACACAGGGTATACAAAGAAAATAGGTTACAGTATACTGAGGCCAAACTATAAAGCATTTTACTTCCTAAACGTTGCATCTGTAGATACCCTCGATGTTCTCCTTTCCCCTTACCCACTTCTGCTCAGCTTGCGAGCCTTCTACTTTGACAAGTTTGGTAACACCAATCATTGCATGCTTGGAGTAGTAATTGAAGCTACAGTTCGTTATTGTAGAAAGCCTAGATGCAACAGGTACACATGATTAAAAAGTTCTGGCTCACTTTCTACCTTGCCACTTCTTGCATTGCTCAGCTATGCAATAGATCTCTGCGCACATCATCACAGCACCACACAGCTTCCACCTGCCCAAGGCCAAGTTCATTCCACCTGTCTGGGGCCAAGTTCATAATTAATATTCATATTTATATATTTCTCTCTCTCTCTCAAGAACCATACCAGCATTAAGAACACTACACTTGTTGAGCACGGCCCAGGTGCACTGAGGAAATTTACAAAAATACACTTGTTTCAACTAAACTGGTTGATGCTATCAGGCTCGGAAACTTTGAGGGGCATTGAACAATCACACATTTATGTCTCACGAGTAAAAAGCTTTGTAGTCTTGAAGGAATACCAACAAATATAATTAAATGAGCAACAGAAACCTGCAAATTTCACGTAGTGAAAATTATGCACTAAAACATTTCTTCCCTTTGTGACTAACATGTATGTAAGCCCAATTTTTCAAATACACACAGTGCCCAGAAAATATATGCAATGAGCCTGTACTGAAATAAGTCTTCTAGGCTAGATATCTGACACCATAGCACAATATAGTATGCGGATTTCTATACAGTGCCTGTTACTTTTTTTAAATCCATTCGTGTGAGTGTATTAGTTTACTTTGTATTAGAGATTGGCTCTGAAATAAACACTGGGTTATTTACAATGACAAAAGACTTTAGTAATTCTTTTTTTTTCTTGGGCAATTTCCTGTCTACACATTTCGTAAAACCGCTCTTTAGCATTTTTTTTTTCTCCTACCAGGTAGTGTGTACTGCTTTCTAAAAAGAATATGTGAAGCCCCACGTTAGTGCTAAGCATGTTTGTGAATTCTACAATGAACATTGCATCAGATTATCACAGAAGTCTTACAGGCATTACCATCGCAAATTCAGATGTTAACTAAGCGACAACACTAAAGGCTTTGAAAACCTGGCAAATTTTCTAAGGATTATACTAAAATGAAGGCTGTACATACAAAGCAAGGGAAGTAAAGAAACTTTTTTTTAAGCTCTCCACAAAGTATCTGCCTAGTATCTGTAGAGAGCCCAATCTGAGTAACAACTTTACAAGCCTATCATGCTACATTGGTGCAGGACACTCCAAAATTAAACCTCCATATGCTGGTGCCTACCTCACCTGCAGTCCTTCTCTGGGCGGCCAATACTATATATACACAAGTTTTTATGCCTACGTCATTTAAACCTAAATAAATAATAAAGTTGAAGCACTTGAATGGCAATGGTGCCTCCTCATTATGCACAATCAAAGATCATGAGTCGGCACAAGGTCCTTCTGTTTGGGAAACACCGGAGATGGTGCTGGCTGCGAAATGGGAACCATGGAGGACGTGATGTGACTGGCGGTGTCACTGGTGGAGTCACCGGTGGAGTCCAAGGCATCCGAAGAAATGGATTTGTTGCAAAAGATGGGTGAGGTACTCCCATGTAAGGTACGGCTTGGAACCGTCTCTGGAGATTTGAATAAGGTATGGGGCAAATGACTGAGTGGCAAATGCAGTAGTAGCATTTGCTGCCAGAGGCAGCCGAGTTGAAGCTGTCTGCCCCCTTGGTGGTATCACTGGAACTGCTGTTGGAACTGCTGGCTGTACTGAAGATACCAGTGGCTGCACTGTCTGCATTCCTGGTTGCATTGCTTGTACTGCTGGCTGTGTTGTATGCACTAGTTGTGCTGGAAGCGGGGGAAAAACAGGAACTCCTTTAGCCTCTGCAGGTGCTTGGTGGTTATCAAGTTCGTCCTCATTCTCTTGGGAGTCCAGATGAATCAGTGGTGCATCTGAGGATGGCGAAGGTCGGCTTGTGTTCCTTGATGCTTTTCTTGGAGGTGGGGCCAAGGGCACCTTATGCAGTGATGGATCACTGAATGTCTGCAATGACAAACAACTAAGATAATTCCTTGATGCTATATCAATACATTAAAGAAATTCAGAGCCACAAAAATGGACATCAGTAAAACTTGTCTTATTTGGTCACTAAGGTCATCAGTGCAATTATTGAATCACTCAAACACGGACATACCACTACATGGAGTCAATCATCTCAAGCTATTGGTGTGCAGTGCACTGCCTACTAAGCTCACATCATCGCTGTGCCAGCCAGGATGGTTGCTTTATCATCCACATGCTTTGCCATGGGAGTGTTTGTGCAACGAGGCCTTTTGGTGCCTACACACCACTTCTTACCATGCAACAGTGCTGAGTGAATCTTGCTGGGCCCACATGGTGATGGCAAACATTCATCATTCATTAAATTAATCAGCTGACACAAGGACGTGAATGCGAATGGAAACATGGCGCTTCTAGATTCTTGCGTGTATATAAGCATCCGTGCAAGAGGAGGTATCGCTTGGGCAACCATTTTTGGTAATTATTCACCTCCATGGGATTTCGTGAGATTAGAGTTGGTGTGTTGGCATCTTGTACTTTATGAATTCTAAAAATCTTTATGGAAGTATATTCGTGGGGCCATAAGCTGTTTTATAGAATACATTCAATGATTACGTGGAAAAGAGTTGCAGAGCCCTTTCAAGGTGGGAAATGAAAATGAGAACTATTTTTTTTTTTATGAGGATAAGTTGATAAACTTTGACATGATGATGTGATTCATTAGGCTGATAACATAGCTTAAATTGGTGTTCAGCTATCTGTTATAGTTTACGAGTTACATCCCTAAACTAATTCACTACATCCCTAAACTTATTTACTCTAAACTAATTAATGAAACAAAGGCCAATTCTGCTAATAAAGCTATTAGGTTATTTTTTATTGTTTCATTGAATAAAACTTTTCTTTTAACAAATGTACACATTGCCTTACCAACAAACTCTGCAAAACTGCAATGATAAAAAATATGATGTATTGACAAAAAAAAAAAGGGACAGCCTCATAGTACGCATTAATTTTTTAGCAACTAAGTGCAAAACTGAATGATTTTACTATCATTTGTTGTGCAACGGCACAACAAAATGAAACTGAGTAAACAAAGCTCAAGAAAGATTGAGCTTAAAGCTTAGAAAACAAAGATCACAATGGAGCTCGTTTTATTCTTCATTAGAGAAATGCAGTACTGCCGTCATACTGAGCTCTGGTGTGACTTCTTTATGATTATGTGAAGAAGGCAACACTTCGCCAAAGAAAAGCCTCAAGGTTTGCGGTGCACAACCGGAATTTTTCCAGAACTTTTGGCAACAGCACGCTAATAGAGGGCTGTTTCCTGAATTTGTACTGCATATTTTTTTTATATTCTACTACAAAGTAAAAGGTAGGAGAATCACAAAAGAAAAAAAGAAGAACGGAAGCTTGGGCGAGTTTGTAGGACATTAAGGGCCACTCACCAGGCCCTATACCAAACTTTAGTTAGACAGTCGAAGTTGTTGGGTGTCTGATGAGGAACATTTTACCACAAAAAATTTTTGAATCCGTTCATTACAAGCGGAGAAAACGTGTTTTTTGAAGAGGCGTGAAACGAGGATGAGAGGAGGCGAGCTCGAAACCCTTGCCGCTCCTCCGCGTAGCCTTTGCAACCCAACTTTCTTTCCCACCATCTCGGCATCCGAACAAGAAGTCACATGCACATGACGTGCCTAAACAAGCCCAACCCCGAGCACACTAGTGGCGTTGCTTTGCTGACCAGTTATTTGTTGGTCATCTGCCTGTTTCTGCGGGATGGTTTGGAAACGCTGGCTTAGACGCGGTAGAATAGATGAGCACAATGAGTGCGCGAATGTGTAGGAGCGTTCTACAGTGGTCATCTCTGCTCGATGCGCTGACCGCGGGGACACGAACGCATGCGAAACGCCGACACGCTAGTCCCACATCTCGTTGCGATTCTCGAAAAAAAAAAGAAAAAAAAGATGCTCACATTACCTTATTGCATCTCATTATTTATCTAGAGTTTCATTGATCTTTTCAAGGAACAAATTTCATAAACTACGCATGCCGTGTTAAATAATTTTCGCCATATCACGTGCCACTGTCTGCAACGTCAGAGCAGAGTCGTCTACATAGAGGACCAACGTCACTGCATAGCCATGTACGTAGGGCCATTCATACGCGCACATGCCCCTCATTCTCTGGGCGTGCGCCCGCAAAAGGGAGGGGAAGCAGCATTTATCTTGAAGTTTGACCCATTTCCGCAGCGCATAGCGTTGCAAATTTTGGCAGACGTGATCATGAACGCCTCGTCTACGCATTGCGCTTATCTCTCAAAATTGTCAAACCTGGTGAGTGGCCCTTTAAAGAACAAATTTGAAGCACGAAAAACAAGGACTGAAGAGATGAGTACTGATCGTGTGTACTCTATCTTTCGTTCTTGTTTTTTGCCCTTCAAATTTATTCCTTAAGGAAAAAGAAATAAACCAAGAAATAGACAATTTCGACCAAATTTACAATTGCCAGTGTCACAACCTCCCTTAGGCAGCCAGCAAATACTTCGGACTCTATGAAGGCTCAGCCAGAGATTCGTCACTGCTATGTTTAAATGTTACCTAGTTCGACTGCTGAAATATTATTGTGTTGACTATGGCTGCATGCAGATCAATGCACTGAATGAGCACTGGTTCAAGGCTGCGAGGCAATCAACGTAGAGGTGATGGTGGCTTAAAATAATGCTGCTTAGACTTGCATTTATGGAAGTAAATAAAAAAACAAGATGTCAAAGGGTTTCAGCGACCATTGTTTCAAATATCTCAACCAGATAAATGGCAGAATTGTTTAGGTGTCGAAGTTACCAGGACCGTGCTAATGACCAGGCATCCTAAAAGTTGGTCATTGTAAATGCTCTAAAAGTGCCTGAAAAAACACTTTGGCTGAAAACAGAGTAAGAAAATGATGCAGACATAGGCACAATTCATGCCATGCAGTGAAAACAAGAAACAATGACGACATTTAATATAATTGTTGAGGTTTTGTCCCAAATCCACAATATGATGATGAGAGATGCCGTAGCGTTGGACTCTTGAAATTTTAACGTGCCAGCGTTAAAGAGCTTGTTTCGCAGAAATTCCGACGTCCGTGTCATTGGCTGTGAAAGAAAAATCATCATCTTATGCATGACCGAAAAATCGAGAATGATGCAAAAAATAAATTATAAAAAAATCCTGGAGCAGAGTGGAGACGGAACCAGGGTCGTTTGGATTTGAATGCGCATCGAACCTGGGTTGTTGCGTGGCAAGCAGATGTTCTACCACCAGCCACGCTTCTGCTTGTGAAAAAAGTGAAAAAAACTTCCTCTGCTTCGAAATGCAGTGAAGTAGCTTTCATGCTTCACAACACACAGGTCCTGTATACATGCTTCACAATGCAACATGACATATTACAAGCGTCCATTGCCAACGGGCGTCAAAATCTCTGATTATCATAATTGCTCGGCGGTTGAAGTCTGTACCCAACTATAAAACCCACATGCTACTGCGCCTATTCCACACGCTGCTGCGCCACGTATGTGTATATGCGCCACGCTGCTGCGCAACGTATAGTGGGTGCATAGTAAATTCGGGAACGTTTCATGCACTAAGTGTTTGAAATACGCACTAAGAACAGGATGTGTTGCTATTGCGTTCAACTCCTAAAGCACATTCATGACTTCTTTGCGCAAACACGTACACGGACACAAGAAAAAGAGGCAAACAACACGGGCGCAATGCGCCCGTGTTGTTTGCCTCTTTTTCTTGTGTCCGTGTACGTTTTGCGCAAAGAAGTCATGAATGAGTACCAACTCGCCCAACTTTCAGTACTGTTGTTACAACTCCTAAAGGCAAAGCTATAGGGTCCTCCAATTTTTTTTCCATCTGGTATCTTTAATGTGCACCAACATTGCACAGTACATGGACCTCTAGCATAATGCATACCTCACTGAATATGAGTCAATTGCAACGAATCCCTTATAAAAAGGTAACTACACTTGCATGACTGTGAAAAACAATGCAGTCTATCTAACTTGCTAAACCTTCCTGCAAAACTTCCTGCAAATCTTAAATTTTCAAGGAATGTCAAACATTTTGCTGCATCTTCAACTCGGCATGGCCTCTCTAACTACTAGTACCTACATACCACAGGTTTCCTGTGCTGCACTAACACCTGAATGACAACGTCAACAGCTTTCTCTCATCATGAGGTGGATTGTCTTCAAATAGTGGTCTTCAAGGGCAATTTTCTCAGATACTAAGTCTTGCCTTATGTGGGTATGGTAAGGTAAAGACAGCAAAAAGTAATTTTTAATTTCATTACTGAAAAATAGCTTTGTGGAAATATTACAATGCTTTGAATATTTGAATGAACATTACTGTATTCAAATTTATATGTTGAAAATTTCAAAATATTCGAATGAACGAATAGATGTTGTTACTTCGCATGTTACCCTGTCTGCCTGTACCCCTGTAAATGCGGTTTCACTGCAGTAAAGAGGTGCCAAGCTGTGAAAGCTCCTATTCATATGTGTAGGGGAGACCAGCACTGGATAGGCGGCGTGCCAAAAAAGAGCCAGCTGGTGGAGAGCCGTGACACAACTCAGCCACTCACGCCCAGATGACTGGCCGCAGTTGCACCATGGTAAAAGCACGTGCGTGTGCCGCTGCTGCACTTCATTTTGAAACGAACAGCTGAAAAGCCATTGCACCAGGTTTTAGAAAAAAAAAACTTCGCTCTGAGCTTACTCTCACAAAACAAGCATTGGAAAACGTACGGAAGCTCTGCAAAGCGGACTGCATCTATCCATATGACATCAAAGGCACAGTGCTGCCGTGATGGCTATTCCCTCTCAGCATTTTCTTGTTGCAAGATAGGTTTTGTATTAAGCTAGTGCAGGCTGGCGTGCCCCCATTGACGAGTAAGTGCTGTGACGATACCGCGCTGCCCACTTCTGTAGGAAAACGAAAAACAAACAGGAAGTGGTAGCTGCATCATTTTTTTTTTCTGGTGTCCTATGTACGCCCTGTCCGCTATAAATAGGTATGCACAGGTATGTTAATCAAGCAACCACCGTGGCCGAGTATAGCACACGTGGTGTCACGCTGCTATGCTTGAGGGTGCAGAATAGATTCCGGACCATGATGGCCGCATTTCGATGGGGGTGAAATACAAAGAACACCCGTGAACCAAGATGTTGTGCACATTGAGAACCTGAAGTGGTCACATCTGGACACCCACACTACGGTGTGCTTCAAAATTATATCTTGTTTGGCCATGAAAGCCTAGCAATTATCTGTGTTGACAGACACCTTTATCTTTAGCAGACATAGGCAAGCACAAAAACTAAAACTGTGCTAGGCGAACTAAATCGAGTGAAAATCGAAGATATTATTTACATTTCTCTAGCAAGGCACAAATTCCCATGCTACTTAGCCACGGCCAGTGAAAAAAAGCATACCGCAACGGCCGACTTCAGAAAGCTAAGGTTCAAGTAGTCTGCTGCTTTATTCGTAACAAGAACCCTGTCTTTAGCACAAACCAAGTTAAAGAGACATCTCAGCATCAAGTATTTATGCGAGCGTATGTTTTATAACTACACTTAGGCGAACATGCCCCCGCACAAATCTTGTAAACAAAGCAGCTTCCTTCTGCAAACTGTTTTGCAATTAATGTATATTACCTACCTGCCCATTATTATTCACTTCACACAGGGGCATTATATGGAGTTCGGTAGTGGTGGTCAGATAAAAAATTTTACATATGCCATATGCTGCATAATGCTCGCGCTCGTTTATTTCCTGCAAAATGCCATTTAAATTCAGTTGTTTGGCCAGGTTTTCACGGGTGACGGTCTTCACTATCGAATATATCGACGAAACTTTGAAGTCAGTGCCTCATGCAGCTTATGCCACAGGTTTCGGCGAACGAGCGCCCTGCCGTTTTAAATGAACTCGAGACCCCCCTTATCGCTTCTGCTATTCGAAACACGTGCATCACGAACTTTTTGGGGCATAAAAGTGTGTTTTCACGCGCAACTTTTTTAAAAGCTGTGTTTAATTTACTACGAACTTCGGATACAGCGAACGAATGCTGCCTCACCCTTCAGGTTCGTATAAGGGCTCGACTGTACAGCACAGCCATTTGTAGCATAGAGGGCCAAGCTCGTGACAAGGGAAGGTCTTTCCCTTTTGTTCTTTGACTGCCTTGATGCTGATATTAGGTGCAGAGAACTTAGGGGCCCATAACTGCTGTCCTTAGTGTATCGAAGGCAAAATCATGTATTAAAACAGAAAAAAGCAAGCGAAAATAGAAGAAAAGAATAATTGAAAGAAAAAAATTGATACAAATAAAAGTGACATGCAAGAAAAAACTGAAAAAAGAGAAAAAAGTGAAGGAGGAAAAAAAGAGAAACCGAAAAGAAAAAGGCTGCCAAGCTGCACTTACTTCACAATCGGCACCCCTATTGCGAAGCTGCCTTAACTTATGCGTTTGGTATTGCTGGTGAAATTGCCGGATTGCATACCCCCTCCCCCCCCCAGAAATTATCCTTGGCTGCTTTTAGGGAAATCTCAAAGCAGCAATCCACTCTTCATAGGAAGGACTTCAACTTTCTTACTGTGCCCAACTCAATTTCCGTATATGGAATATAACGGAAAAATTTTGTTAGGAAGTAAAGTTTTGAGCAGATGTCACGACAGTGCATACGAAGTGATACCTAACTGCATAGCTGGCACGCGTGCAAAGGCTCAAAGAAGTTATCACTGATGTTTTGCCTTAACCATGCAGCTTTCGCACGCAGCAATTATGCAAGCAAATGCGAGAAACAATCAATGCACGTTTTGTTGTCACTGTCTATGAGATTCTATGCTCTTTATCAACAGGAATAAGGTTTAAAAACTTTTTCACGGATCCTGGTCGTCCAGAGGGGCCGCGCGAAGGCGGTTAGGTTTAACCTAACCATTCCAAGTAGGTCTAGCTGACCATCCTCGAGTGGGCCTAGCTGACCGTCCTCAAGTGGGCCTAAATGACCATCTCCGAGCGGGCCTAGCTGACCGTTCCCGAGTGGGGCTAGCCAGGTGACGCTGAGTTAACTCGAGTCTACTGTGGACCCGACAAAGTTGTTCTACTCACTCACAGAACCTTTATTTTATTTTAGGGAAGTGTTAGCTTTGTTTTGGGTTTATTGGTACCTGTGAACAAGTTCGTCAGTCTTAAGTTCATTCAAAGGCTGTGAATCCTATAGGTAGGAGCGTTGCGAAGAGGAGGCCATATGTCATTGTACCTTAAGTGACGCGACTGGAATAAATGTAGACACCATTCCAATTCAAGAACCCTTGTTGTATCGATGAAGCAGGAAGCTGGGGAGTTCCAAGAGGTTACTTTATGAATGTTTATTGAGATATCTCAGAGCACTGCAGCCCCAAGGGAAGTGGCAGTGACAGGCACCAGCTTAAAATGTTTTGTC
>NW_023607326.1:0-37446 GCF_013339725.1 Rhipicephalus microplus
TAACTGCATAGCTGGCACGCGTGCAAAGGCTCAAAGAAGTTATCACTGATGTTTTGCCTCAACCATGCAGCTTTCGCACGCAGCAATTATGCAAGCCAACGCGAGAAATAATCAATGCACGTTTTGTTGTCACTGTCTATGAGATTCTATGCTCTTTATCAACAGGAATAAGGTCCAAAAACTTTTTCACGGATCCTGGTCGTCCAGAGGGCCCACGCGAGGGCGGTTAGGTTTAACCTAATCATTCCAAGTAGGTCTAGCTGACCATCCTCGAGTGGGCCTAGCTGCCCATCCCCAAGTGGGCCTAAATGACCATCTCCGAGCGGGCCTAGCTGACCGTTCCCGAGTGGGGCTAGCCAGGTGACGCTGAGTTCACTCGCGTCTACTGTGGACCCAATAAAGTTGTTTCACTTACTCACAGACCCTTTATTTTATTTTAGGCAAGTGGTAGCTTTGTTTTGGGTGTATTGGTACCTGCGAACAAGTTCGTCAGTCTTAAGTTCATTCAAAGGCTGTGAATCCTATAGGTAGGAGCGTTGCGAAGAGGAGGCCATATGTCATTGTACCTTAAGTGACGCGGCTGGAATAAATGTAGACACAATTCCAAATCAAGAACCCTTGTTGTATCGATGAAGCAGGAAGCTGGGGAGTTCCAAGAGGTTACTTTATGAATGTTTATTGAGATATCTCAGAGCACTGCAGCCCCAAAAGAAATGGCAGTGCCAGGCACCAGCTTAAAATATTTTGTCGTTACCTTTGTGAATCACAACTGGTACAAGAAGATCCTTATTCAGCTGATACAGTACTCTAATGTATCTCTAATCATTCCATAATTGGGCAGTATGCGGTATTCTTGTTTAGTGCTAGTGGAACGTATTTTTTTCTTATGCAGGTCCCTTCGACCGCTATATTTCGGCAATACATAAGGATGCTTTAAACAGTTAATGGATACCAGCCAATAGAACGTTTAATACAGTCGGAGTATTGGTGGTATCCGTATCGACGCGGTAAATGATAGAAGACGACCAGGTTGTTCTCACTACATTAAAATACGAAAAAAAACATGTGCAGAGAGGAAGCAACACTGTTGAAGAGAAGCTGTAAACTCAATAGTAATACTCACCAACATGTTTGTCTGCGCCACTGTTCTGGTGACGAGTAGGTTGACGGTGTCGTTACACCACATCGTAATTAGCATAAATTGCTACAACGTGCTGGTGCAGTGCTGGTTCGAAGTGGTGCGATGCAATACTCACATCTGCTGGTGACGGCAGTATCAAGCGAAGCACAGCGGACAGACACATAGTTAAATGTATTCACGCAGTTTGGTAAAACGCTAACTAGTGCTAGTGGAGTGCTGGTGCAATGCTGGTAGTTTCATTCGGTTAAGCTCACAAAAGAGCAGTCCTTATATATTAACAAAATATCCTAATACATAATACATAACTGAAGACTGAAATAAAAGCATATAAATGTACTTCTTTTCTATGTGCCACTCAGTCCTTAAACGTATATTTCATAACCATTCCCAAGAACACTGAAAAGCGTCACAATTATCTGCAGGTAAATTTTGCCAATCAAAACTGGCCACAAGGCAAGTGTGGGCGAGGCCCCTGAAGCTTTCACTTCTTTCCTTACGTGACATTTACATTCCCTTCACTGTGACTCTTGGCCAACACTGCCAGAAAAAGAGAGAGTTACCAAAACAAAATTTTCATTACACGAAAGGTAAAAAGGCAGGCAAGAGTACAAAGCAATCGAGGGGCACATGTCAACACATAATAAATATTCAATAAATGAAAAGGAAACTATGTGACTGCTTAAGGCCTGTTTTATGAGCCGTCCTCACAAAGCATATCTTCGCGGGCGAAGTACTACAACATGTGAACTACAGTAGTCAAGCCTGGATAGTTTCCCGTCATCGTGAGATTATCATGGCACTCTTAAACCTTCTGAGATTATCATGGCACTCTTTTACGAGCGAGAAAAGAAGGTAAAAAAGTGGCAAATAAAGAGGGACTGTCCATTTCGACGAAATACTCTCACGTTTCTGCGTTGCGCAAAAATGAGATTGGACATCATGAGGAACGGGAACATTCCGGATGGACTACGTCCACTGTGACACATAATACTGCTGTCAACACAATGCCTTTGATGCCGCCGCTCACCTAAATTTACTGCTAGTCCCCATTACCCGGGAAGCGAAGTGCATATGCTCGATTGGAAAGAGGAAGAGCGGGGGTTTGCACTACGATACGGAAAATGCCTTCTGAATGTCGAAAGGCTTTCTTGAAAGCTGTCCCCAACAAGATTCTTCCTTGTTGTACATCAGTTCCTTTCGGAGTTTCTTCTAAATCTGTTTAATGAAGTTCTATGGTTTATCTCTACCTTTGTAGTCTATAACTAAGAGCATTGCGACACAAAAGCTGGCTAGAGACATAAACTGATTTTGTGGCTCTAGGTACACTTCAACATAAAAAAAAGAGATGAACATAAGTCACTGGTGGTGACATGCAGTACTGTTGTTCCAGAAAACGCCGATAGCTGGAGTCCTCAGCACATTCCATTTTCCGAAAGCAGGGGTGGCTCGTGAACAGCAGTCCAACAATAAGCTTTTTCGGGACAGTTCTGGTGACGATCCAATTGGTCATTTATTAAGCGGGAACAAAAGAAACATCAAAGGCATATCCGCGGTTTCCTACAATACATTATTTGACATCAGCATTTTTTGAAGAGCAAACAACAGCAAGATAAGCTGTTTTCTGCCGGCCATCACTGTTTCGTAAAAATAATGGGCTTATTAATCTAGCCAATGGCGCGTTCGGCGACAGCAGCTCTGCATGTCGCCATTTTGGTGCTGAAGTCACGTGATACTTGTGCTTATAATAATTCGTGGCGACTGCACGTGTGCTGGAGTGTTTTTGTTTTTTTTGCGTGAGGAAGCTCAATTTCTACTGTTGTTTTATTTTTAGGCATTGTTGCTTAAGAGTCATTTTCAGCGTGCAAGAAAGTACAGAAAAACAAGCATGTGAAAGGATAGCGTGGATTCTGAAAAAAAAATGAGTGTACGGATTTGTTCAGTAAAGCGTAAGGAATGCGCTACCTAAATGTTAGCTTTTGAATATTGTGATTAAGTAAGTAAACCGGATTTCGTCATTCTTAGTAAGATACTGGTTAAAATATTTTTCGGCGTTATAAAACAGCAAGCCAGTATATTGACATTGGCCTTGCTGCAAATTATGTAGTAAACTCAATTTTTTACACTTGCGTAAATTTGGTCATCACCGCATGTTCATTTTTCGTCGACTACCGCTTGAAAACTTGTCCTGTACAACACAGTAATAAATATAAAGAGAAAAACGCTAACAAGAATGATGACAACAAATATTTTTGCGTACTCATGTGCTACCGTTTCGCAATACTCTAAACATCCACCCTACACCGAAAACAATTTCTGTAAAAGACCCGCAGTTTGGCGCGTCGATTCCTAGCCACGGCTTCCGCAATGCTTGATTTTCGCGTATCAATAACTGGGCGCACATCGAAGTAGACGAAATTATCAGTGCCCTTCATTTCAGCATTCCTTATATTCGTATCGTTGTTTTGTGATGTTAAACCTAAAAAAACATATTTACTTTCGGTATTTATTTATTTATTTATTTAATCATATCTTTATTTATTTATTACATACTGCAGACCCTTAGGTCCAAGAAGGTGGGCCGTTTCAAGAGGAACATAATTGGTACAATAAGGGGTATAAAAATTGTTTGGGGTGAGTGTTTTATACACTCATAGTGAACACAAGGAGCGACATAGGAAAATATTTCGTAATAACGCATGTACCTGACCAAAGAAATAAATAAACCACAAATGTATACTTAATATGTTGTGCAATTAAAGCAAAAATAAATATATATTAAATTCAAAACAATAAACACAATATTTTCACTGTTCAAGCCAAGAAAATAATCAATACATATGTATAAAATAAGAACAGCATACACAAAAAGAAAACAAAAAGAAAAAGAAGAATAAGAAAAACTTTCAAGCATTTCCCCGAGGGGGAACATGGTTAAGTGCGAATGCACATGGTGATGCTATGAGGTGGAATAAAGTTAAAATCCGTTGGCATTCGCCAGTGAATTCACGTAAACTCTCCGTGTGATCCCATTGCGATTCCCAGGAACCATTAGACCATCTCGGAAATCTTGGTGAGTTTACGCGTATATGTGAGAGTGAATTCGCACTATAATGATGTTTATGCCCGCAGCCCGCTTCGCCCGCTTGCGCTCGGCATCACGGGCCCTTCGCCGCACTGCCTTGTCTTCAAACCGGCGCGACATCTTCAACGACGCGTGCAATGCTCGCATTCGATTCCGTTGTACTCGTTGTTGGAGGTATCGCAGTCGAGGATGATGCCTGCGATGGATCCATACCTATATGACGACTTGCCGATCTTGAGCAAGTCGTGGCTGCGCGGGGCGCGCGCAGGCACGAAGCAGAGGGCGGAGAGCGCGCAATCACGTGGTGTGTGACGTCAATGCGCCGTTGCTATAGACGCTCCTCTCCGCTCCTCACGCCGTTGCTAGGGGAGAGGAGGAGGCGTCCCGCAGACGGCGGTTTCAGGGTCGCTTATAAAGTGCATTCGCACTTAAAAGGAAAAGAAAAGAAAGAAAAACGCTGTAATAAAAGACGTAACCCTGGATTTGCAAGAACGTAAAAAAAAGAACAAAACTGCTATCGCTGTCATCTTAAAATTCCCGCACAAAGCGTGATCCCATCACCAATTTTCTTGACGTCTGCTAGGTCCTACTTAGTTCCGAATCGGTCAAGGTAAAGTAGATTGTCCTCTGAAGGCGAATCAAAATACCAACTTTTATTAATTTTTTGTTGCGGGAATTTTCATAACACTCGGAAATACGCTTTTATAATCGTAACGTCAGGCGAGGAGATGTCACCACAAAATTTAAGCGCAATATTTTGACCACGATTTTCTCGCCTTTTAACAAACCTTTGATGGTGACATTTACGACATTCGATTTCTCCGAGCTTGATTATCAGTACAATTCAACCTATTAGTTACACTTCAGTGTTCCTTAGACTCTATTCTTAACATAATTGAGCTCACTGCTACAGAGGGTTTTATATAAAAAATGTTTTTTTCAAGGACTTCAAAGCTAGTTTAGAAGGTCGAAACCACCCGCGCGTTTCAGCGTGTGCGCTATAATGGAGCTATTTTCCTTTCCAACACTTTAATATTTGCAGGTCCATCATCCAACGTAATCTTCCCTTTGTTGTTACGGTGTTTAACTGGCCCAACTTTACATAACTTTTGGGGCGAAGCTCCTTAAAGCGGCACCAGTCTTTCCCTCATCGTAGTCGTAGTGCGTAACCAGGCTTACGATTTGACCTGCAAAGGTGGTGCCGGTGGGAGAGTTCTTCCTGTGCGTTGTTGAGCATAAAAAGTTCGCAGCGTGCGCGTTAGCTAAAGACGGAATTCTCCTGTCTCTCATTCTCAATTAGCAGCCATTGACATGTACATTGAGCCCTATCTGACAAGAAAGGGTTGTAACGTTATACACGCTGAGCGTAACCTCCTTGGTTTTAGAAAGATTTAGCGAGCGTTGGGCCGCAGTGCCATGAATACAGTGTACTAGTATATACCATGAACTCGAGGTGGCTGAAGGTGGGAAGTAGACACGAAGCGCAAGCCGTAAGAAAATGTGCGTGTTCCACCTCTCGTTCACTCCTTGGAATGTCCGCTGGATGGCGGTGCTTCTATATGCGGAATATATGATGAAAAGATCCGAGATGGTGGTACTTGGAGTGTGACTGAATGGACGAACGGACACACAGACAGATGCATGGACGGACGCTTGGATGGCTGCGTGGACAGATAGACGCATAGACGGACGCAGGGGCGGATGCAAGGACGAACGCAGAGACGGACGCACGGATGGACGTGCGGACGCACGAACAGACACACGCAAGGACAGGCGGATGGACGCATGGATGGTCACACAGACGGACGCATGGACGGACGGAAGCAAAAAAGAATGGACGGACGGATGCTTCGCCCCACTCTTCATCATTCACCCCATGGATATGCTGCCATTTTTTACAGTTGATGTGGATGCACACAGAAAGCTTCAAGGCTTTCCTGAGTACAATGTGATATATGTTCTGCAAGATACGTATACAGTTTAATTACGCACCTAGGCCCTTGCTATAACGTGCTAAGGTCTTTAGGGTACTCAACTTGTAAAGAAAGTAACGCGCTATTAGGACGACATGATGTAACGAGGGCCGGTAATATGATTCAGCCAGAATGCGCAATATTTCTTGTTCGTGAGGACTACTTACTATAAACCCTTCACTACCGATAATAATTGTATGTTCAGCGTCACGCTTGCAGAACATCCGCAAGTACAAACGACTATATAAAATTGTCCCTCATGGAGGACCAGTCGGTGAATACGGTGGTCGGCTGCGGACCCGAACATCCCAATATCGATGCCGGCCGCGGCGATCGCATTTCAGTGGAGACGAAACGGTAGGGCCACGTACTGTGCATCTCAGTGCCTGTTAAGGAACACCAGATGGATCCACTTTAACGTCCTTTATTGTAAATAGATGGTTTTGAGACGTCAAACTCCTGGTATCGCTATTACTATTATAGAATTATATCATGAAGACTGTTATTTCTCGCTATTCTCAAACATGCATCAAACGCACATCTTAAGCTTGCACCACTTAAGGTAGAAATTGCCTGGCCTGTTCAAAGAGCCTAATGTCTAATTAACTAAGATGACATCTTTTTACCGGCGGTAAAATGAAGCCTACGCTGCAAGACTTGCCCCATGAAGCTATAAATATGACAAGGCATTGAATTGCGTACGCGAATGTTCCAAGCAATATTTGGTCTTCTAGGGCTGTAACTAATCATGTGAGTGTGAAGCAGCCACTGCTTCTCTTGTGCGGCTATAAACGGCAGCCGAATCCGTGCATCATCTTGGGCTGCTGAAGACTGGGAATAAGAACGCGTCGTACGTGACTGACGTTGGGAGTAGAGTACGTGACTACTTGCTTGAGTGCACCCTATTTCATCTTGCTTTCTTTTCTTTTTTTGTGTGTTTCTAAGTATATATGTAAGGATTAGATAGCCTTCGATCGTTTTTTTTTTATATTTACATTTTGTAGTGCATGTGTGGCGCGCTCTTTCTGACGTCAACGCGGCGTTCTGCAATATGGCGTCTTTTTTTTATGACGACCACCATCGCAATTGTTGGAGCACGTAGACTACTTCCACGACCGTAGTTGGTTGTCCCAGCGAAGTTTTGTCCAGAGGTATACGTTTTCTCAAAAAGGCACCATAAGTATTGCTCCTGACCGACCAGATGAGAATGTAATTCCATACCAAGAGAATGACCGCTTGCGATATTTAAAATGATGCCCCTTTGCTTGTAGAACATCGCGTTTTGTGTGATTTCTGCTGTAATCCGGACAAATACAATTGCGTAACCTCCTGATGTCTGATGTTCTGTACTGGTGCCTCACTTCAAGCGATTATCTACTTGTAGGTAAAAACTAGTATCGGTGCTTAGTGTTGTACAAGAGCTTTGAATGCGAAGAATTTCTTGGCGAACTTCAGCGACATTGAGTGCATCTATCTATCTATCTATCGATCTATCTATCTAGCTAGCTAGCTAGCTAGCTAGCAATAGCCCCTTACGTTCGTTGCTCTTGTAGTAACCCTCTTAACTTCGCGTGAACTAAAATTAGCATGGGAGAGTAAAATGGTTTGATGAATATGGCTTGCTTGTGAAGACATGGATAATATAATAATACCGTCGCGTACGTCATCAAACAGTTCGTGCCCGACAGTGGCACATACCCACGGGCGGGTATGTGCCGTTGGTATGCGGGTATGTGTCACAGGTGATGACGCTTAGTATCTACCCAGGAACGACGAGAACACACATAGGAAATTTCAGCATGCGAGCGTAAATACCCGGCATTGGTAGCGTCGACCCAACAAATGCAAATAAATGTCAGCGTCCCAGCTGGAATCGAACCCAGGCATTCTGCGTTACAATGAAGCCTTTAACACAGAGGTACGCAAGATCTGGGAAATACTGAACGCGCTAGTGAAGATTCGACGAAGAGGAGAAAGAGACTCGACTGGCTCGCGAGCGACGCTGTGGATCCTTCGCTAAGCTACACCTCTGTGTTACCCATCTAGTAAATAATCGCGTTCCATCGTCACAGTTGTGGTGGAAGGTGCTGGGTAAGCTAGCAACTACCAAGTGATACCGGAGAGGCACCGTCCCCTAACGACGGAACCGCTACACGAGCTTCGCCGCAGCCGTCGACTAGCGGGCTTGGCACCATTTACCTCAAGAAATGAGCTCGGACGGAGACAACCTGCAACCAGCCGCAAGGACGTCGCCCTACCACTACAGGGAGCCGCGAACCTTTACAGGGAAAACCCGGCGATGACGTGGGCGAATGGCTAAGCCACTATCAGCGGGTGAGCCGTTCGAACGGTTGGAATGCGGCTAGCCAGCTGTCTCACGTGAGGCTCTTCCTCGATTTCATGGTGCTGGTATGGTTTGAAAACCATGAAGACACATTGACAACCTGGGACCAGTTTATGGAGGAAATTAATAAATGCTTTGGAGACCCAGCAACGAAGAGAAACGTGCCGAGCAGACGTTGTCGCAGAGGGCTCAAGTCACCGGGAGACATGCATAACCTACATTGAAGAGTTCTGAAGTTGTGCAAGTCGGTGGATGCCCACATGACGGAAGAAGACAAAGTGAGCCATATACTCAAGGAATCGCCGATGACGTCTACCACTTCCTTATTGGCAAGGAGAGCCTGGAATGCGTGGCTGACGTGATTAACCGCTGCCGAACCTTCGAAGCTCTTAAAACTTGTCGCAATCACAATCGAAGTTCGGACGTCTGGCCAACGTCACGACTGTTGCCACCGTCGATGTCTGCCAGAATTCTCTACCTGCCGACCTTCCCTCCACCATTTGTCAGATTGTACGGGAGGACAACGCCTGCAATTTACTCTTCCTTCCCTTCTAAATTCATATTACATAGTGGTTTTGATCTCTTCAGTTCGTCAAAGAATACTTTGCGTGCCATGTACGTTAATATGTAAGCTTAGTTTTTTTTTTTTTTTTCATATCTCTGTGCTTAATGTGAATATTATTTATACTCTATTTTATAATATCTTTTAGAGTCTCTTTTGTATTTGTCGATTATTGTTTATTTGCCATTACACTATGTTAATACTGTTGTTTAATGAACATTGCTGTGAAGCTGCTGCTAAGCAAAAGGGTGTCGCGGCTTTGTCAAGCTGTCTCTGACAGCTTTTTCTGCGCCTCCACTGTCTGTACCCTACAAGGCAGAAATAAAGAATTTGATTTGATTTGAACTGCGTCGCCATGTTTCTGTTCCCATGCAAGCTGGAGACCCGCAGTGTGATACACTATTCCCAAGCATCAATGCTGCGAGTTTCGACGAGCGCAGTTACTCCACCCGCAGTCCACGGCTGAGGGCTCTGCCACCACAGGCTACTTACGTCGAGTCGTCTTATGCGCCCCGCAGCAGTTATAGCTACGACAGCCAACCGCCTCCGTTTGTGTCCGAGTGAAAACAGTTCTCTGAGCATCCTCTCCACACCACAGCCTTCAATGTGCCTCGGGAACGCCCCGTGTGCTACCTGTGTGGGTGTTCGTGGACATATCGCCCGGTTTTTGCCCATCGCGACGTCGCCCACGCACGACGTTTTCTGATCGACCAGCGATGCTTACACGGCGAAGCAAACAGCCTGATTACGCCTACTGGCCTTCGGATTCAACCGCCCAGAAGCACGGGCACCGGTCGAACATCCGCAGTGACTCGCCTGCGTCTGTGAGGAGCTTGACGCCACCTACTACGCGCCAGCGACGGTCCCCATCTCCCCATCCCCGGCCGCGGCTTTCCTCTCCGCCACCGGGAAACTAGCCGGCGCGGCCGTAGAGGCGAGGTCGCTGGACGTACCGTTTGCCCACAAGTATGCCTCCATTAGTTCACATGCTTCACAACAAGGTTCATGTATTCATTGACGATGTTCCCACGATGGCTCTGGTAGACACCGTGCAACAATTTCTGTAATGAGTTTAGTTTTCAAGGAGAGACTTGGCCGCAAGGTTATGTTTTATGGGATAAATCTTCTACTTTTCGAGCAGTCAGCGGCACGGCTTTGTGTCCAGTAGGTGTGTGCACTGTGTCTGTTCGTGTTGCTGGTAAAGCGTTCAAGGCAGAATTCGCAGTGCTTGCTCATTCCACGCATGAAGTTATCCTTGGAATTGACTTCTTGCAAGAGTGCCGTGCGACTATCGACTGCGGGGCAGGCGAGGTTCTGTTGTCCGCCCTCGCCCAGCAGCCTCAGCGTAGCGGAGACGACAACCTCGTTGTAGTTAAAGACACTATTCTACCGGCATGGTCTACTGCCAGCGTGCCCGTTGCTGCTTCGAATGCCGACTCAAGTTGCAGTTCTCCTGATATTGTGATTGAGCCGTTGCCTTTGCCTTGCATGAAGAAAAACATCTTTCTGCCGCGCTGCGTTGTGTCTCTCACCGAGGGAAAAACTAAATTATGGGTAGTTAACTGCTCATCCGAGTCTCTCGTACTACCAGAGGGAATGCGCCTTGCCATGTTTGAAGGGCAGTGCAGTATCTGCATAGGAGCTCTCAGCAATGCGGCAAATTCGGACTAGGCTGATGTATCCTGCACGGAATACGAATTTTATAAGATGGTTAGCAAGTCTATTCCCTCGCATAAGCGCAAAGTGTTGGTTACACTGCTGGACAGGCACGCTAAAGTATTTGATTTTGCACGGAAGTCGCATAGACCTCAGACGCCCAGCACACGCACTCGTCACAAGATCGACACCGGATCTGCGCACCCCCTCAGACAAAAAAAACCTTATCGAGTTTCCGCGTCAGAGCACAAGGTAATTTCAGAGCAAGTTAGCGAGATGCTAACCTCTGGCGTAATTCAAGAATCGTCAAGCCTCTGGGCCGCGCCTGTTATCTTGGTCAAGAAAAAATGGGTCCTGGAGGTTCTGCGTTGACTACCGACGTCTCAACTCTATAACAAAGAAGGACGTGTACCCGCTTCCTCGCATCGATGATGTCATCGACTGCCTGCATTCAGCGTTCTATTTTTCATCGGTGGACTTGCGATCCGGGTATTGGCAGATCCCCATGGATCCGGCTGACAAAGAAAAGACGGCCTTTGTTACACCCGACGGTCTGTTTGAGTTTAATGTTATGCCATTCGGTTTGTGTAATACCCCCGCCACAATTGAAAGATATATGGACACCGTTTTACGGGGCCTCAAATGGGAATTTGCCTGTGTTACCTGGACAATGTGGTGATTTTTGGCCGAACATCTGAAGAACATAATCATCGCCTTGACATCGTTCTAACCTGTCTCGAGGAAGCTGCGCTTACACTGAACTAAAAAAAATGTCGCTTTGGAGAACGTGAAACCTTGGTTCTGGGACACCTGGTGGATAAAATGGCGTGAGACCGGACCCGCAAAAAGTCGCCGCTGTCAGCAACTCCAAGCAGCCGCAGTCTCCCAGGGAGTTGCGTAGCTTCCTGGGCCTGTGTTCTTACTTTCGTCGATTTGTTCCAAATTTCGCTGATAAAGCACAACCACTGACTGATTTGCTGCAAAAGGATGTCCCTTTCCACTGGACACCGGATTGCGAAGCAGCCTTTAAGCACCTTCGGTTCATACTGACTTTAGGACCGGTACTACGCCATTTCGATCCTTCTGCTGAAACGGAAATTCACACAGATGCCAGTGGAATCGGCCTTGGTGCAGTGCTCGTTCAGCGCCATGACAATGGCGCTGAACGAGCACTGCACCAAGGCCACGTGGTCTCTTACGCGAGTCGTTCGTTGAGCAAGGCAGAACGAAATTACACAGTCACAGAACAGGAGTGCCTCGCAGTCGTTTTCCGCCGTGCACAAGTTTCGCCCATACATCTACGGCCGTCGCTTCTCGGTAATCACCGACCATCATTCTCTATGCTGGTTGGTAGGCCTCCGAGACCCATCTGGACGACTGGCGTGATAAGCTTTGCGCTTACAGGAGTTCGACTTCACAGTACGCTACAAGAGCGGTAACCGGCACGCAGACGCCGACTGCTTATAGCGCTTTCCTCTACCGACGATGGAATGCGACGCTGACAACTTCGACCAGGATATCGGCGCTATTGCCTCTGAGTTCCCTGATCTCGCGACTTTCCGGACAGCCCAACAAGAGGACCGCTCCTTAGATTCTCTTCGCCTCCGCAAATGAACACGCAAACCCAAGCTCTTTTGTGGTTCATGACGGCGTCCTTTACAAGAAGAATTATTCCGGACAAGGCGCCCGTCTGCTTCTAGTTGTTCCACGCACTTTACGGGCTCACGTCTTTCGGTCCTTACACGACGACGCAACTTCAGGCCACATGGGCTTCGCCAGAACGCTTCAACGAGTCCAGAAAAGGTTCTATTGGCCCAAGATGCGACACGACACGGAAAAATACGTTGCTGGATGCGAACAATGCCAACGACACAAACGTTCCACCGCTACGCCGCCAGGACTTCTCCATCCTGTTCCACCTCCTAACTCTCCCTTCGAGACTGTTGGTGTCGATCTGCTCGGTCCATTTCCACGATCGAGCAGTAACAATCGATGGGTCGTCGTCTGTGTTGACCACCTAACGCGCTACGCAGAAACTGCTGTAATACCTGCTGCAACGACCATGCACGTGTCGCAGTTTATGCTTCGCTGTATAATTCTCCGCCATGGTCCTCCACGCGTTGTCATTAGCGACCACGGACGTCAGTTCGTTGCCGACGTCGTTGAAGAGATCCTGCGTCTGTCTGCCTGCCATTTCCGCCATGCCACACCATATCACCCGCAGACCAATGGTCTCGTAGAGCGCCCGAACCGGACTCTCACGAACATGCTGTCTATTTATGTCGATTCTAAGCACAAAAAAAAATTGCCCGCAGCTTCTTTCGGGGGAACACTGTGGAGGATGCGGAGCATATAATTGGTTAACGGGGTGTTAAAGTGCGACTTACTTGGGTCGATGGCTAAATTGGTTAACGTGGTTGTGAAATGGGGTGTTAAATTGCGACTTACTTGGGTCGATGGCTAAATTGGTTAACGTGGTTGTAGGAGGGGGTGTTAAATGAGTGAACACGTACACACGTATGCGAAAGGGCGGCGCTGGTCGAAGGGACGTCGATCATTGTGTTTGTGGATTCGTTAGAATTCATTTCACCGCGACCTTGGACGTCGACGCGCCGTACAAACCAACCGACGAGCGGCAACTGAGCGAGCGAGCGCCGACCTTGAGTATATATACAGCGCGACGGCGCATGCACTGTCAGCTGTCGAATGTTCGATAAGGGGGAGAAGCGCAACGGCGCATCCGCGCGCGTCAGCTGCCGATGTTCTAGAAGCGCGACGGCGCATGCGCGCGCGTCAGCTGCCGATGTTCTCGAAGCGTGACGGCGCATGCGCGCTACATTATACAGCTAGCGAATGTTCGTGAAGAGGAGAAGCGCACGCGGTGTGTAGAGGAGGAAGGGTGCACAGATGGTGGAGGAGTGAAGCGCGCGCGGTGTGTAGAGGAGGAAGGGATGCACAGATGGTAAAAGAAGGAGGAGGAAGCTTGCGGACGGCGCCGCACTACAAGCCTCGAGTATTAGATGCTCCGCATCTAAAACTGGGACGAAGTGCTACCTTACATCACGTACGCGTACAATACCGCGAAGCATGAGACTACAGGTTACTCTCCATTTTACCTGCTGTACGCTCGCTCCCCACGATTTTGTCTCGGCACTATACTACCTTTTACACTAGACGTAGAAACCTCGACAGCCGAGACGCTCTGCCGCGCAGAAGAAGCCCGTCGCATCGCACGCCTCCGAACCTTGGCATCCCAGCAGCGTTCTAAGAAACGTTACGACGCCTGCAATCGCTCCGTATCTTATAGTAAGGGCGATCTTGTGTGGTTATGGACACTAGTCCGCAAACGTGGTTTGTGCCAGAAGTTCATGGCTCACTATTCCGGTCCATTCGTCATTCTTGACCGCCTCAGTGACGTCACGTACGTAATCTCGAGCGTCACAAGCAATGGTCGCCGCTCTAGCAAAACACAACTGACACACGTTGCGCGCCTTAAACCGTGCCACCATCAACCATCTGAGTGACTCGCCCAGAGGGCATCGTCTGCGAACCGGGAAGTGAAACGCGCTAGCGAAGATTCGACGAAGAGGAGGAAGAGACTCGACTGGCTCGCGAGCGACGCTGTGGATCCTTCGCTGAGCTACACCTCTGCATTACCCATCTTGTAAATAAACGCGTTCCATCGTCACAATACTTTTCAAATAGACGCTTATCTTCGTGAAACGTGAACAATGGTTGAAATCCTGTCTATACCAAAATTTTAAACGTTACATATGTACCCATTTGATACAGCTGTCACGTCGGCTTATCGTCAATTGTGGTTAACTGCCATGCGCTGAAGTTGATTTATGTAGAAGAGTCCAGGGCCAGCATCCTTGCGAGCGTCAGCGCTTCATATCAGCTTCTGGTACAGCTAATACGCATGTTCCAGTTGGCATCGTTATGCAAGTGAAAACAACTGGTTATATAAACATCTGCAACGCTTCATCTTGTGCCTGTGCATGCAAAGTTTATATTGATTGGTTTATATGCGGAGTTTAATCTCCGAAAACCACCATATGATTATGAGAGATGTCAACATCTAATCATAAGTACATTAACGTCATTTCAAGGCGTCTTGCTTAATAAAAAGTTTCAACACGGTCGCGTTCCTTGCGCATGCTTCGCATAACGTTGATTCCCAGGTACGTGGGATCTGCCGCATTTTTTTAATTATTATCACTTAAAACAAAGAAACTTGTACTTTTTATTGATTTACTTTTGTCAGGACTCATAAGCACCTTGAAATAGACTTCTCTTTGAAACGTGGAATAAATGAAAAATGCGACACCTATGTGGGAGCTACCTCTTTCTATTTCTGACCGGCAATTGCAGCCAAGCTCCCCTCACGCCGCACGACGAAATGAGCTCGACCCCAAGCTGTTTTGGATGTAAAATGGAATTAGACTGGCAATAAGGCTCGCTGGTACTGATCGATTATGTAATGTGTCAAATCGACGTACAGAATATGAGAGAAAACAAAAGAAAAGGCAAGTGCACACTGCCAGCTGAAGTTAAAATACAGAGCAACAATTTCAATCACATGGCGGGAAACATATTACTAACAAATTGTTAAAAAGAATTGAGACAGCTTGGCAGCAGTAAGGCCATACCTGAAGAAACTGTAGAGTTGGCTAGCCTTCATTGATTGTCTTTGTTTTCTCTGTTTCTTCCTGTATTTCTGTGTTTTCTCGTTTACTTTTTCAAATCTTTTTTTCTCTTTGTCTTCATTTCTTTTACCTGCATCGTTTTTTTCATTTCTTTTTTTCTTTTTAGGTTGCTTCCACTATTTGTTCCATGTTACGCTGTATCCGCTCCGCCAAGCGACAACGTCATATGACAGCTCAAGCTCCAGAATAACTTCTCACATAAACCGAAATGGTTGTTAGCACCCAATGGCGGGTGCCTTTTTCACATAAACAGGAGGAAATGAATCTGAGAAAAAGGCCCCCATTGTGGGCTGCGAAAATCAATTCCCTTTCTTTTACGGTTCTGCAATGATTGTTGTTTTCTACCGTGACTGTTTCTGACCAGGCGGATTTCTGTAGAACCATGCATTTCAATTATGCACCTGTAAAACAACATCCCTTGACGAAATCAGCGCCTATATATGATCTGCAATACACTTCACAGTGATATATCATGCATCTAAAAGGACAACTTATCTTTTCGTGAAGAACAAACTGGAACAAATGCAGTGTCTTCGAACAATCTCAAAGTTACCACCCAACATTGCCAAAAAAGTCGGAAGTTCAAAGGAAGATGTATGCCGAAGGGATGAGAAATGATGGAACATGAAAAGCCACAAAAAATGTTGAATAAATCCTGAGATTTTCTTTCCGAAACCATGACATGGTCGCGAGAGAAGCCGTAGTGCCTGAATTCGGCAATTTGAACCACCTGGTGTTGTTTAAGGTGAACTGATAACGCACAGTACACGGGCCTCAAGCATATCGCCTCCATCAAAACGTGGCCGCTTGCAACCGAGATCGAACCATTGAACTGCGTGTCGGCCGTTAAGCTCTGTAACCCCTACACCATGACGAAGAAGTATCGCTGGAGTCAACTTCTCGACAAGATTTGGACTTGTCTTCGTTGTATCACCTATTCAGTAAAATCATATACACCCTGCTCACACTTCGCAGCCTGAAAAATGAAGAAAGAGAACAAAAGCAAGCATATGCGTGAAGAAGCGCTAAAAGGAGAAGAAATGCGCTATTCAGTATAAACAGGTCGGGGAGACGAATTCAAAGTCAGGGTCGAACAGTAAAGAAGAAAGAACAAAAAGTCACAGGGTCCCTAACGTCAAGATAAGGTGAATTGGCAGCAAAAGCAAAAGGGGCAAGTCATCCATACTATCACAAAGGCAATTCTGTGCACACTACCGCCAAATATTTGTCGTCACCGTAGTGTGCCGCATATATATCGTCACGCTCTGTTGGTGGCAGAAGACGAGAGCGAAGAAGTGAATGGCAGCTGTGGCTGAGTAAACAGTCCTCAACTACGAGTTCCCTTCTATCGTTTCTCTCACGACAGACTGGTGGAGATGCTGGGTACTGTACTGCAACGTCTTATTCCTGCTTGTCCTCAACCAGAAGCAACTGCCACCAGTGCACCAGGGTCTGCTGATATCCATCGAAGCAGTCGCCGCCTTCAAGGACTACCACCACAGTACGGTCCCTTCGCAAGTTCCGTGAGGACAATGTTTGCCACATCCGCAACCCAAACCGAGCATGACTCATTCGCTAGCGTGCCCTGTGTCATCAACACGCCTCGCACATCCAACCCATTCCACGGCGATGCAGATGAGGATGTAGAAGACTGGCTTGACCATATGGATCGGGTCGCTGCCATCAACGACCGGGACAATCACCGTAAGTTGAAGAACGTGTACATCTCCCTCTTAGATGCGGCAAGAGTGTGGTATGAGAACCACGAAACTTCATTCACAAGTTGCAAGGAATTCCATCGGCAGCTTCGCGAGGCATTCAGTAACCCCGAACGTAAAGAGACAGCGGAACAGGCAGTTGCTTTGCGGTTTCAAATGCCGCACGAGACCATCGCCATGTTTTTCGAAGAGATGTCGCAATTGTTTATACAGGCTGATCCCCACATGCCAGTAGACAAAAAAAGTGCGCCTGCTAATGCGAGGTGTAAAGGAGCAACTTTTCGCGAGCCTTGTGCGCAACCCTCCTACGACTGTGTCGGAGTTCATACGTGAGGCCACAAATATGGAGCGCATGCTTCGGCAGCGGTTGTCCAGATTGAGCGTCAGACGGCCATGTCCGCTGCGTGCTTGCTTGTACTAGGAGGTGATAACAGGGAGGTCCTCACAGAATTCATACGGTAAGTTGTACGTGAAGAACTTCGGAAATTTAATGCAGCGTCCACTCCCAGTAGCGCTGCTCTCACGGACGTCGTTCGTAACAAAATAAGGCAGTTCATTCACTCCTCACCACCATCGCAAGTCAATCCTTCCACGCTTTTCTACGTAGACGCCCTACGCGTCTCTACGCCGTCGATGGCACACTTTGCTCATCCACCTGCTGGCACCCCCAGACGCTTTCCATGTCCAGCCCATCGCCTGCCTTCTCAGGCCGATTTTTGTCCTGGCCCACGGAAGTCCACCGTCTAGCAAGCACCTGACAATCGTGCTTTGTGCTACCATTGTGGCGAAGTTGGACATATGTACCGCGACTGTTACTACCGACGAATAGGCCTACGCTGATTCCACCCAGAAGCACGTTGTCCACGCTATGGTGAGTGCCCACAAGAAATCGCGGATTACTTGGAAGGTAGTTATCACACTCCTGTCCCACCGCGACGACAGTCACGGTCACCATCAACCCGTCCGTCCGCATCAACGCACCGCACCCGACCCACCTTCGGGTCCCCTGGTGTCAGTGGCGCAAGCCCACGCCGGGCAAACTGAAAACGGCGACCACCGGAGGTGAGGCTGCTGTCACGCGAACCGACAAAGACCCTCCGCCGCTGCCTTAGGACGTGCCGTTAAAGCCTGTTTTTAAAACCACCAACAGAACGTCCGCAGCCATTACCGTTTCCGTCGACTGTTATCCGGTGACTGCCCTTGTCGACACAGGAGCTGATTACTCAGTGATGAGTGCTTCATTGGCCACCCGCTTACATAAGGGGCTGACAACGTGGGACAGCCCTCAACTAACCACCACTGGAGGACACGTTGTATCCCCTATAGGAAGGTGCACTGCCAGGCTTGAAATTTGTGCTTCGGATTTTGTAGCGTCATTCCTTGTACTTCCTTCCTTCCATGTAATATATATATATATATATATATATATATATATATATATATATATATATATATATATATATATATATATATGGAGGGTGGGGGTAAGGAACTCACCACCCAAATTCGTTCTGACTGATTCTCTAAATTCAGTAGTTTTCGGTGTGTTCTTTGCCAATTCGCAAATAAGAAACAAAAGCTAGATGTAGCGGCATGCCCTATTGCAGTTTTCTGTTTTTTTTTTCTGTACCACCGGCCTGTTGATGGATACATTTCGCTACAAATAACAAGTAGGATTTGTGTTCCCGCATTGCCGAAGGCGTTTTTCTTAATGGTTCTGAGCTCTCGAGGCCAATAAACTTGAGACCATGCATGAACTCGTGGTCGACCAGAAGGCGCATTCAAAAAGTAGATAAAAAAAGCATCGGAATGTCAGATACGGTAAATCTTACAGCGTGTTAAGAGACTGGCGTTGATATCGCGATTGATTTTCCAACGAGGAGGGTAAAAAAAGGTCAATGGTGCCACGTTTCATTTGGTAAAAGATTCGGGCGATGAAGAACGCTGCCAGGGATGCCTCATCCTATGATGCAACTCGGGATTGATCGACCTAACGAGTAATCAATTGCTTGCTCCCCCTGTTATTAGCTGCTATGGCCACGGCAGATATACCTCTTCCAAGAAATTCTGGCGTCAGCTGCTCCATGGGTATTGCGTCGTGGTTCTTAGCACAAATGTCACCAGTTAGATTAAAAACTGCTGAAGTACTAATCAGAAAATTGGGAAAGCAGAGATAGTGTAAGGATTGTAAAACTTTTCGGCTCACATTGTTACAGCGTGGCCAAACACAGTGGCATTTTTTTAACCTTGTACATATTGCTTTGGGGCTGCTATCTGGATTGCTGAACACAACAGCATTGACGTTTTTCCCAATTTATACCACCACGTGTATGAAGAAAGTGTTTCTGGTCAAGCAGCATGACGACAAAGAAGGTGCGGTCACTCACCGAGCAAATGTGAAGCGCCCAAGCATTCAGGAAACGCCTGGTTTCCTTGATCGTACTGTACAGACAAGAAGCGTAGGTCACTTTTTTATTTACCATATCTTTTTGATATCGTCTTACCTCCTTTGAATAATGTGGAAGATGAATTCCACTTTGATCACTGACGAATATTTCTTAGATCAGGTAATGAACTGAATCAACGAAATAAAAATGGGTGATGAAGTTAAACTTGCCGAACAATAGGATTGATATGTGGCGTTTAACGTCCCAAAACCACTCTATGATTATGAGAGACGCCATAGTGGAGGGCTCCGGAAATTTAGACGACCTGGGGTTCTTTAACGTGCACCCAAATCTGAGTACACGGGCCTACAACATTTCCGCCTCCATCGGAAATGCAGCCGCCGCAGCCGGGATTCGAACCCGCGCCCTGCGGGTAATAGGAAGACTTCAACCAGCGAATAAAAACGAAAGCTATCGATCGTTCTTGCGTATTGAGTTACGAAAGGAAAAAGAAAGAAAAAGATTTCCGAATGACCTTGGAAAGACTAATTGACTTGGAGTGCAAACAATCGGAAGAGTATAAAATTGACATACGCAATATTAAGCAGAAACTTGCACGGCATAATGAGGAACCGAGCCACGCCGGTGCTTGGGACATGTTGGCAAACTTGCCTTAGGCAGGCTTGATGTCGGGAAAACAATCAGGTTAATACAACTTATAATACGTTTTAAAAGAGCGAAACAACAACCAGGCTTGCACAATGCGAATATCGTAACGAATGGGTCGTCCAATGTCCCAACCCATTACAAAAAGTCACAGCTTTGCCGCAAAGGCGAAGCAACGAACGTGATAGCAACAAATCAGAAGGTCGCGCGCAAAATGACAAGCAGATCGAAACGTACCCCGCGTTTCTCACGCACAAGTGACGCACGAAACGTATCCACAGGTAAAGATGAACGCAAATAGGCATCTCAGTTGTTACTTCACAGTGTCTTAAAAGCACGCCCTTTTCACAAAGGCTGTGCAACAATTACAGTGACCTTTGTGTGCCCGGTAACTACAACATAATTGTAGCGGCAAAACACACAGCCTAGCCAAGACGTATGATTCTCCCCACTGCAAGATAAGTGTGCGCGATCGAGCGTACACCTCCTTATTCTCTACGCAGGCTAAAGTACGTGTGAGAGATGAGAGCCTCCGCGCGCTCACTGCGCCATCTTGCTGATAATGATAAAAACATTATAGTCTCCCCTCCCCACCGAGATGCCTGCCAACAGCGATAAGAAGTAGATATTAATAGCTTATCGTTTGAATGTTGAAGGAGGTGCATCTCGGTGGCTCAGAGGTTAACGCCTGGCATTCACAACGCGGAGGTCCCTCGTTCAATTCCGCGCACCGGAGTTTTTTTTTTCTAGATTTTTTCTTGTGTTTTCATATATATATATACATATATATATATATATATATATATATATATATATATATATATATATTGTTACGGGGAGAAGGCGTCTGAAAAATGCCTTTACTTTCGGTAAACAGGCAGGCATACAATATGGAGCCCGGTCTGCACGAGCTCGCGCTAAACATCGTCCTCTTTTCTAGACTGTTCATTTGTGGCGCCCCGTAGCATCACCCCCGGCGGCGAAGGCACCGTCTCGGTGCTTGGTTGGTCTGAGTAAAATCGTTTCAGCCGAGTGACGTGAACAATGTCAGAACACGATCGCGCGCTGGTGGCGTTAAGAGGTTCAATTTCATATGTCACGTCGGTGACTTGGTGCACCACACGGTACGGACCCGAGTACGGTGAAGTCAGCTTTTCGCACAGGCCAACTCGCCGCGACGGCGTCCAGAGAAGGACTGTGTCACCTTGACTGAAGTGGACATCACGATGGCACGCGTTGTAGACCTGTCGTTGTCGTTCCTGCGAATCGCTCAGACGCCGGCGAGCAATCTCACGTGCCTCTAGAGCTCTAGAAATCACATCGCGGGCATATTCAGACGTGTGGCCAACGGCAGGAAGGAGCGTGTCGAAAGGCAACGTAGGTTCTCGTCCGTACAGGAGGAAAAATGGCGAGAAACCTGCAGTGTCATGCCGAGACGTATTATAGGCAAAAGTTACAAATGGAAGGGCGAAGTCCCAGTCACGATGGTCGGAAGAAACGTACATGGCGAGCATGTCCGTGATGGTTCTATTTAGCCGCTCCGTGAGCCCGTTGGTTTGAGGATGATACGCTGTTGTGAACTTGTGCTTTGTAGCGCAAGAGTGCAATATGTCTTGGATAACTTGTGATAAAAAGTAGCGACCCCGATCGGTAAGCAGTTGCCGAGGAGCGCCGTGGTGTAATATGACGTCTTCTAGAAGAAAGTCAGCGACGTCGGTCGCACAACTGGTAGGAAGGGCCCGTGTGATTGCATACCGAGTGGTGTAATCCGTGGCGACTGCTATCCACTTGTTTCCGCTCGCCGATAAAGGAAACGGTCCTAGTAAGTCAACACCTACCCTATAAATGGTTCGGATGGGATCTGAATGGGTTGAAGGCGTCCCGCTTTAAGGGTTGCTGGTTTTTTGCGGTGTTGACAGGATTTGCATGAGGCGACGTAACGGCAGACGGATCGGTAAATACCGGGCCAAAAGAAGCGACGTCGAACGCGGTCATAAGTTCTTGAAACTCCCAGGTGACCGGCTGTCGGAATATCATGCAACTGTGCAAGGACAGTCTGACGCATATGTTGTGGTATGACCAACAGCAGCTCAGGTCCGTCAGGATGCATGCTGTAGCGATATAAGACGCCATCTTGGAGCAGGAACATACGGAGAGAAGGAGGAGTTGTGGGACCACTAAGCCGAAGGATTATATCTCTGAGGTGAGGATCACGGCGTTGCTGATCTCCGATGTCGCTAAACGCGGAAAGTGCCAAAACGCAAGTAGACTCATCGCTCTCAAAAAGGTCTGCTGGGTCTACTGGATGACGCGACAAGCAATCAGCATCCTCATGGTGGCGACCTGATTTGTAGACAACCGTGTAGGAATATTCCTGTAGCCGTAGAGCCCACCGGCCGAGACGTCCACTAGGATCTTTTAAGGACGACAACCAGCATAAGGCGTGGTGATCAGTGACAACCGTGAACGGGCGTCCATACAAATAAGGCCGAAATTTAGCCACTGCCCAGACGAGTGCGAGGCATTCGCGTTCTGTGATAGGAGTAATTTCGCTCTGCTGGCGATAAAAGACGGCTAGCGTATGCAATAACGCGCTCGCAGCCATGCTGTCGTTGTGCCAAAACGGCTCCGATGCCGTGGCCGCTGGCGTCGGTACGCACTTCCGTTGGAGCGCATATATCAAAGTGGCCGAGAATCGGTGGCGTCGTAAGTCTACTCGTCAGTTCAACGAATGCTCTGGTTTGTTCAGGTCCCCACACAAAAGTCACATTTTTTTTAGTAGTTCCGTGAGTGGTCGTGCGACGTCAGCAAAATTCCGCACAAATCTACGAAAGTAAGAACAAAGGCCCACAAAGCTTCGAACATCGTTCGCAGAGGTCGGCACAGGGAAATCTTTGACGGCACGGATTTTCTCAGGATCGGGACGAACACCAGAAGAATCGATAAGGTGTCCAAGGACAGTAAGCTGCCGGCGGCCGAAGTGACATTTCGACGAGTTTAGTTGGAGCCCTGCTTTGCGGAAAACCGAAAGAATTATTGAGAGGACGCTCGAGGTGTGTTTCGAAAGTTGGCGAAAAAACAATGACGTCATCAAGGTAGCATAAGCAGATTGACCACTTGAAACCGTGAAGAAGAGCGTCCATCATTCGTTCGAATGTAGCCGGGGCATTGCATAAACCGAACGGCATTACTTTGAACTGATAGAGCCCGTCGGGAGTTATAAATGCCGTCTTTTCACGGTCCAGGTCATCAACTGATATCTGCCAGTACCCGGAACGAAGGTCGATGGAAGAGAAATAATTTGCGCCACTAAGGCAGTCAAGAGCGTCGTCTATCCGCGGCAGAGGATACACGTCTTTTTTCGTAACCTTGTTAAGATTTCTGTAGTCGACACAGAAGCGCCAGCTGTTATCCTTCTTTCTCACAAGCACAACGGGCGAAGCCCAAGGACTTGAAGAAGGTTCAATGATGTCTCGGGCAAGCATCTTGTCGACTTCTTGCTGGATCACGTGGCGCTCGGTGGGAGGAAACTCGATAGGGTCGCCGGTGTACTGGATTTGCATCACCGGTGTTGATCCTGATGTTTTACGACGGTCGTTTGACCTAGGGGTCGGTCGCATAGATCAAATACGTCTTCATACGACGCAAGAAGGCCACGAAGCGCAGACACATGCTCGGCCGGGAGATCAGAGGCAATCATTCCAGTTATGCAGTCTAGTGTACTGCGCGACTGAATACTTGTAGATGACGGTGTATCCTCTGTTAAGGCCGATATGTGGAAGTCGCCGGCCGGGGCAAGGGTTGCAAGGGATATTCCTCGTGGCAGCACTTCAGAGCAAAGTCCAAAATTCACAATAGGGAGACATGCCACGTTGTTCTTCATTGTGATGATGGTGTGAGGGAACGCAACATTGAGCGAACAGAGTACTGTAGGATTAGGTGAAATGACATAATCGCCGTCAGCCACAGGTGGATCAGAAGAGACGTCGATATACGTCACAGCTCGACAAGATAGGCGAACAAAGTCGGCGGAGCATAGCTTTGGCGGCGCAGGATCAGGAGGGTCAACGGCGTGTGGTAGGACGAGCTGAACAACACCAGCAGAACAGTCAATTAGGGCGGAATGTTCCGACAGAAAATCGAGTCCCAATATGATGTCATGTGGGCAGTGGTCCAGTACGTAAAACAGAACAGTGGTATGACGTCCAGCAACAGTGACACGGGCGGCACACATCCCGGTGACCGCTGGTGTTGCACCATCAGCTACTCGGACAAGAGTGATCGGAGCAGGAGTGAGCACTTTCTTGAGTCGAGCACAAAGGCTGGAGTTCATGACTGAGATGTGAGCGCCGGTGTCAATGAGTGCTGCCACAGAAGTACCGTCAACATTTACTTTAATCAAGTTGTTGTGTCCGGGTATCGTGTGTAGAGGAATTTTGGGTCGGGTCGTCGAAGCAGGCTCACCTCTAGGAGCTGCGCCCGTCAGTTTTCCGAGGACTGGTGGTAGGAGGGCGAGGGGGAGCGACGTCGGTTAGTTGAGCGGGACATGCGTCCAGAGGGCGACGGAGAGCGGCTTGGTTGGGCGGGCCTGGATGGCGAAGCATCATCTTGTGCCGTGTAGATCGGCATCCGAGAGCCAGCAAGTGGGCGTCGGGTGTTGGCATAATGCGACCATGGCTGCCAACCCCAGGAAGTGCGGCAATGACGTGAAATATGGCCCACTCGTCCACAGTTGAAGCAGATCGGTCTGTCATCGGAAGTTCGCCATTCTGCCGGGTTCCGGTAACGTGGGCGGTTGTTCGGTCCGCGGGACATATTAGGTGTACTGGGCAGTCGGTAGTCAGGTCGGTTAACGGGGCATAGCGTCTGAAGTCCGGCGTTGGCTAGTTCCTGGCGTACGACACTCTTGATTAAGGAAATCGTGGCGCGAGAGTCGTCAGGGGCCTGGACTTGGTCAGACAGAGGAGATGCTGCTTCGATTTCGTGGCGCACGATGCGCACGATATTGTCGGAAGCAGCAGGGGCTGGTGCCAAACGGGCGTCCTCGCAGGTTGATGTTGCAGCCGTGTTGGGAAGACGCGAAAAGTGCGGAGTGATGCGGCGACTTTTCGCGTCTTCGAAGCGTCGGCATTCATTAATAACGTCCTCTACGGTCGATGAGTTTCGATATACGAGGAGATTGAAAGCGTCATCGGCGATTCCTTTGAGGATGTGCGCGACCTTTTCAGATTCCGGCATCTTGTCATCAACCTTCCGGCAGAGGGCGAGCACATGCTGTATGTATGTGACGTACGACTCGGTGCCGGACTGGAGTCGGGACGCTAGTTCTTTCTGCGCAGCACGACGACGCCCGATGGGCTTGCCGAAGAGATCGATGAGTTTTTGCTTACAGATGTCCCAACTCGTGATATCTTCCTCGTGGTTGGAAAACCAAAGTTTAGCTGTACCATCAAGGTACAAAATAATATTGGCCAACATGAGCGTCGGATCCCAGTTGTAAAGAGCGCTCACCCTTTCGTACAGCTGAAGCCATTCCTCCACGTCAGTACTGTCACTGCCCGAAAATGTGCCTGGGTCACGCGGTTGAGTCAGGACGATGGTGCGGTTAGTTGCAGCTGGATGCGGTGCTGTTGGTGGCTGCGTAGTTGGACGAAGCACGCTTGGGGTAGTCTCCGAAGAATCCTCGTGTTCGTCTTGATCAGGCATCGCACAGGCAGCCAAGGAACGTCCGCTGCGTAGAATCGTCGTGGTGTTGACTGTGGGAAGACCCGCACTCTCCACCAAAATGTTACGGGGAGAAGGCGTCTGAAAAATGCCTTTACTTTCGGTAAACAGGCAGGCATACAATATGGAGCCCGGTCTGCACGAGCTCGCGCTAAACATCGTCCTCTTTTCTAGACTGTTCATTTGTGGCGCCCCGTAGCAATATATATATATATATATATATATATATATATATATATATATATTATATATATATATATATATATATATATACGTATGCATATATGATGCATGACATCGACGCCGACGTTGACACCGACAGTGGCGGTGAAATCCAGCCGAGACTGTCCATATAATTGCCGTTGCATTAAAATCTCGTTCTTCACCTATTAACTATAGTGGATGCCCGCTTGAGGCATAATTCCTCATCGTCAACAGGCACTGCATGAAAAATTGGCCCAACATTCCTTGCTAGCGTTTAGCGGATACAACGCTTCTCAAAAAATGACAAAAATGGCATAGTGAGTGCTGAACTACAACCCGAAAATGTTTATCATTGATCCCCCTAGAGGATATCAAGTACGCAGCTACCCAATGAGTGTTCAGAAACGGCTCGGAAAGGCCGCTCTTCTAGCTTTCGCTTTGTCTGTGCTGCTCATTCCGCGCTGGCCTAGCGTATTTTTTACAAACTATGTATATCTCCAAATATGTAATCAAAGTAAAAGTTATGTTCTGCTTATTTTTTCGCATCCGAATAACGCGTCTGACTAAGTTGTCACACATTCGAATAACGTATGTGACGTCGAAAATAACGTCTGAATGATGCTTCCGACACTAGGACGTCGTATTGCAAGGTCGGCAGTTTGGTCCCTGCCACAGCAAGTTCCCTTTTCGGCCAGCCGGGGACACCAACACGCACCGGGAGCCACTCCTATCATATCATGAAATTTGCTCACACTATAAGTTATTTAGAAAAGAATTCCCCTCACCTCACTCAGCACTAAATAAAGCACAACAATTAACGCTTCGACTGCTGCAAACGCACAGTTACCCCAGCCCCTATATCTGCAGCGAATACCTACCAGATATAAGGCCAGAATGCCCCAAATGCCAAAATTCAAGGTGCGATTTAAGGCACATGCTGTGGCAGTGTCCCGTGCTAAACGCTAGCTTCGGGTCCCCTGCCACCGAGGACGACTGGTTCAACCACCCCAGGAGCCCCGACAGGGCCCTTCAACAGCAGGCCGTCCAGAAGGCCCAAAAGGTGGCTGGCGAGCTCCGACTCCCAGTCCTCACGTGGGCGGAGCCACCGGGCTGTCCCCCGTAAGGGGTGCCCAGTCCCCTTCAGGACCTTTATTAAAGTTAATTCTCTCTCTCTCTTTCTTTTCGGCCAAATTAGTTTCATTTCAGTTACTTCTAATTACTGTGTAGGGATACCATCTCCTATGCTTTCCTTGGCTTTGTTGTTCTCCTAGTTGTAACTTACGTTACGCCCGCTTTACTTGTGCTACAGTCTAGGCTACTTTGATTTATTCTTTTTAAGGTGAAAGCTGTTATAAGATCACAACACGGGTTGTGTGTGGTGCCGTAGTTGTTTGCCACCACCGCCGTTGTCCGATACCACTACCGTACGAAATAAGAAAAACAAAACTTGGAAAATAAAGAACACCAATGACACAATAGGATTTGAACCCGGGTCTTTTGCGCGGGGCCAATGTACGGGGCCAATGTTTGTCCCCCCCCCCCCCCCAGCGTAAATGTATCTATGTAATTATAGGCACATGTATCCAGTAAAGAAAAAGGAGCCCTTAAACTTCTGCTTTTCTCCTGTCACTACTCACCAGACGGGAATACAACGTACCGGTGATCGCATGACATATCCCCGCTAAAATTATGTAACGCTAATCCCGTGACATGTTACCAACAATCTGACATACTTCAAAAAAGACGTAGGTTGGGGAGCGACTCTTCGTCGGTAGTCCGTGCAATCGCTGCACTGCTGCTTCCAGCCTTCACTGTATACCGCAGTCTTGTCAGCACTAGTGCGGAGCTGCCGCAATTACGTTATAGGGCATTTCGACTGTTAAGCTAAAGGTCTGGGAGAGTGTCATAAAGTAAAAAAGCTTCTTCCATCTGGCTGTTGTACTTTTCGTGGTATGCTTCGTATTAAGCAGTGGCTTCGTCATAGGCACACTCACAGTTTAGTCGTGGTGGTCAGAGCCGGTGACCTAGAAAGGAAAAGAAAAAAATATATAACCATGCGCGTATGGAGTGTGTGTGTGTGTTTTTTTTTGTAGTCTCTGCTGCTAAAAACCGACAATGACAAAACATCGAATGCTGGTAGCGTTTACACAAACTGAGGACAACTGTACCTGCGTGAGTGCTGCCAGGAATAAATTTAAATAAGAAACGTAACGAGCAAGTGCTCCTAAGCTTCGCTTTCGCCCGAGTTCACAGGCATGACTATATTGGTGTTGAATACCTTCCAGTAGAACGCTAAAAGCCGATCGCGGGCCAAAGTTTTCGTGAGAGCAAAGAGGGCTCAAAACTACGCTTACTATGGAAATCCTGAGTACATGCCATCTCTCCTACATATTAATGAACAGAAATTCGTTACTATGCAGGGAGCAGGATATTCGATGCCCTCGCATGTGAGTCCAGGGTGGCTGGGGCCTAATATGAACGGAGTCTCAATGTGTCGGAGCTTTGGCCCTCCTGGCTCAAACTTTTTTCCCATTAATCATTATTCATTCCCAGTGATATACTTCAAATATATGAGTCGATAGAAATAAAAACGCAATTATTTTTATAATTTTGCTACTTGAAGAAGACGCAGATATGTGGCTACATATGCTCCAGGTTACTTGGTAGCGTCTCATTTTACTAGCGCATATACTCGGTTTCTTACATCAGGTGCAACGCTGTGGAAGCTAGCAAGACTTCTTGCAGTCGATGCGTTTGCAATAAAAAGTATTTCAATGCTCTTACCGCCAAAAATATCATTTTAAGTGCGAATGCCCTTTATAAGCGACCTTGAAACCGCCATCCGCGGTGCGCCTCCTCCTCTCCCCTAGCAACGGCGCGAGGTGCGGAGAGGAGCGTCTGTAGCAATGGCGCAGCGACGTCACACACCACGTAATTGCGCACGCTCTGCCCTCCGCTCCGTGGCAGCGCAGCCACGACTTCCTCGAGATCGGCAAGTAGTCATAGGTATGCATCCATCGCAGGCATCATCCTCGACTGCGATACCTCCAACAACGAGTACAACGCAATCGAATGCAAGCATTGCACGCGTCGTTGAAGATGTCGCGCCGGTTGAAGACAAGGCAGCGCGGCGAAAGGCCTATGATGCCGAGCGCAAGCAGGCGAAGCGGGCCACGGACATAAACATCATTATAGTGAGAATTTACTCTCACATATACGCGTAAACTCACCAAGATTTCCCGAGAGGGTCTAATGGTTCCTGGGAATCGCAATGTGATCACACGGGGGAGTTTACGTTAACTTACTAGCTAATGGCAACGAATTTTAACTTTACTCCCCCTCATAGCATCACCCCGTGCATTCGCACATAACCATGTTCAGCCTCGAGAAAATGCTTGGGAGTTTTTAGTATTCATTACTTGGTCATTTTGGAAGCTATAATAATTCAGGCTTTGATCGCGTATTTTAAGCTCTTTTTGGAAAATGCGGCCTTTGTTTTAGGTCTGTATTAAGCGCTTCATTATGAGCGCGACCGCGCTGTAGGACATCTACGGACGATGGGCCCAGCCCTTAAAGCATTGCGCACATAAGAAGAATGGCAAGTACTACGTCGGACACGCGCATGCTAAGCATCGCTCACCCCCGTTGTGCCATCAGGGCAAAACTTCCCTCATTTTTATTTCACATCTTCTTTGACCTCGGTTTCGCCGCACAGGTCTGCAGCTGCAGAGTTACATGTATCACTGGTTTTCAGATTCAAATTGGATGCATGCACTTCGACACCACATGCGTCCTTAATATGTTTTAGCACGAGCACTGCGTGGAAACGTACCTGAAGGGAACTTGGTTGTAGCTGAAGAAAACAACATACAGACCACAACACATGGAGCTGCTCTCAGAAGATCGGCACTTTGTTATTCCATCTTTTAACTACTTTGACCAACCTAAGCACCACAGATGAGCGAGAATGCCTGATCAAGCAGTATTGATCCACCCTTGGCGTCCACTCAATGCAGCAATTACATTTAGCTACATAACTTGCGTGAGATACATTTTACGCACATACACTGTTTCGGACGTTTGTACACTCACACGCGAATCTTGAAGTAATTTTGTTTAAAGACATCGCTTCATGAACCCCTATACGTTGCCCTTTCGGAAATTTTATTATTTAGCGGCACCTTTTGACACCTCAATACGCGCAAGTCTTTCACAACTGGGTGTGTTTATTATTACTATTGAGGCACTATTTCATGGCAAATTTCGTCAGTACACCGAATTGGCCTTGACAATTTCCTTGTGTTCTGTAAGCACGTTATACAGTATCAGGGATGCTCGGGGCTAACTTTGCAGATATTAGGAAATGTCCTTTGTTGTTCTCTTTGAACCTACACCTAAAATTCGCGTTGGTAAACATTGCACAGAGAACTATTGGCTTGAATTGTGCTTTTGCCTGAGAATGCATATAGGCTCAAAATAATTCCTGCAGCATCGTACCCTTTAATTATTCATTTCAAATGATGTCAGTGTAGTTTTCAGCGTATGGATAACAAACTTTGCGTTTTGCATTCAATTATGGTCAGTCATATTTATATGCACGAGTTGTTTCCTTGCTTACGATGTCTCAACTATAATAAAAACCTTCAATACTCCCATCCTTTTTTTATCAAGCAAATAACAGTTTTGGTAAAAATATATGAACTCTGTAGCGTCAATAAGCCGTTATTTGCAATTTCCCACTGTTTTCATTTTCTTTAACATGCATGGTTGGTGGTCGCTAACCTGAACCGACTTCGCAGGCCTTCAATGTGCCTGCGTTTTTCTCACGTTGTGAAGGCATATAGGGACTGACAGCTATTCTCAGAAAGTGTGCTGGCTGACTTACTCGCGTAGGGCATGAATTTCGCTTCCTAGTAAATCCTAGAACCAATACTCCCTCGTAATCGTCTTTCTTGAAAATTCCACAAAAGCATAGGCACACTCAACCCTATTAACAGACGCCTACAATCCTCTTAATCCGAAACGACATCCGCCTCGATGCTTCACCTGATTTACTTCGTGCTAATCAAATTCGTTCACGCGAATCATAGCAGAGATGGTGCAAACAACTTTGTTGTGGTCAGTCCATGCTCTTCATATCCACTCCATTGGCCCACTTAGTTGTATTTTCCCCTAACCTTGCGAACGGCATGCCAACGCTTTCCTACAGGACCCCGTTGGGTCGACATCTAATGAAAGCCAACCACGGTTCAACGGGCAACCTTTTTCTCCCAGCCGCCCACCTCTTGATCTATGGCGCGTTGCCCAATGTGCTTGTTCGTGGTGGGGACGCTGGAACCGGTAACGACCTGCTCATACGAAAGCTACCTACGCCAAGGTAATCCACTAAACGAACGAAATAAGTGAACGCACTTACATTGACCTGTGGACGAGCAGAGCAAAACAGGCCAGCAGAAAAGTGTAACGCTGGACCGCACGAGGGTGGAACAGTTGATGTCACTGCGTGATTGTTGATGTGGACGGCTGAAGATGAAGCAGTTAATCTTTAGGCTAATTGGTGGCTCGTCCTTAAAGCTTTATAAATTAGGCGTTTCCTACCTTGAGTGCAGCAGGTCAATTTTTTTCCAACATTTCTAAAATCTAAATCGATATTTATTTTCATCAACAAATGGCGAAATAAGCTAAAGGGAAAGGACACTCTTAGTGAGGCTGTTCATGATGATTTTAAATGCATAAATAACTCACTTGATGATCATGTCGCCCAGTTCTTCGCCGATCCCCTTTGTGGGCGAGTACCAGCAAAGCAAAAGGCTCATCATCATCATCATCGGACCCAGACCCGAGGCACAAATTTCAGTCGATATCCCGTAGGTGAAGCGGAGCATGAAGGTTTACGGCAGATATAGTTAGTTTCAAGGTGATGTAGTTATCTACACGTCATAAATGCACAGCAGAATCAAATGTATTTAGTGGCGTATGCTGGTAGACTGCGTGAGTATTTCATAGGGGATGGCCCGCTACACTCAATTCAGCAGGCAGCCGGCACGCCCTTGTCTTTTCTTCCCGCCGGGCCAGTCTAGTTTTGATATTTTCCAACAAACCGAGAAACTCGGAATAGAATTTGACGCAAGATCACGTAACTCAAAACTCTTACAATTCACTCTCTCAAGCACTTTGTACCTAACATGATAAGCTTAAAGGAGCATTACTTTTTGTTTTCTCTTCAAAGACGTTATTGTTTGGTAATAAGTATTTCTTTAAAAATTGTTCACACGTTTTATTGTTCAGCCATTTTAGCAGCCCTGAAGCGAAGCGTTCGGCATTGTGAAAGCACGGCAAGTGTTTCAATCAGCCAACTTCGAAGGTAAAAATGCTCAGCCGTAAATAAAAACGCTAAACATCAAAACGCACATTCTGGTTGACGCAACATTTTTTAAATGCGCTCTAGTCCAGCTGCGGCCGAGTGGTCATAGCTTTGTGTCTCTACGCGGCCGGCAACTACAACGTAAGAAAAAAAACCAATTTTCCCGCACTTGTATTGCTGTCGCATAGTAAGCCATATTCGCGCCAACCACAAGCAGTGGTCACTCGGCGTAGTTATAAGCACAAAACTCCTGCTCGTTACTGGATTTTTTGGTCTAAAAGTGGCTGCCTTGGCTCTCTCACTAATTGCTCATTTTAGAGCTGCATGACCACAGTCACACTCGCTTGAACCAGTCAGATGCGTAGAAAGAGGTTGTGAGCTTGTTTCGCAAGCCTACGGCTGCGATATAAATCCTTGGCTGCGCGAGGCGTACAGGTCTCATAAAAGCAAAGGTGAGCATCTATCGCCCCATGTCACTCTTCGGACAGCAGTCACCAATGGTTGTCCAATTGTTTCTAGCCTCAGCTGTGAATGAGCCTTTAGTCTAGGTGATGTGTGTGTAAGTATGTGTGACTATTTAGAGTAATCTCTTACGGGGAAAGGTAAGCTGGAACCAATGTAGACCACCAACTACACATTAGGATCTTTTTGCTCAGCGAAAAGTGCATTTCCTTGTTTTATTAGTTGATTTGAACGTATAGGCACAAGTTGTTTCGATGGTTCTAGAACTAACACGTCCACAAAAGATCTTTCGTCAAACATTGTGGTATTATTGCTCAGCCGAAGAAGATATTGCAGAAAAAAACAAGAAACTTTTACTTACTAATACGTGTCGCGTTGATATTAACGCACGAAAACTATTTAATATACCAATGAAGGCTACCGAAGCTCAGTTATGAGCAAGTATGTACAATATCAATGCCTGGCTATTTTGTTGTGTTCGACATGTATATTCACTAATTTTCAGCCTCAGTTTTGTACTAAAAGTTGATAAAATATGTGTGAAACAAGTGTTGAATAAGTGCATTTGTGTCTTCAAAATTTCTTTTCATGTTTTATGTCCACCTGGTCAATCGTACCATAAAAAATGGCAAAGAAGTACATTTTGCCTTTTCTTCATATAATGTAAATTACAGAAATGCGCACAGCCTATATACTTTATAGTTATTGCAGTGGCTTGAAGCTCAGTAAAGAAAAAAATGAAGGAGCGAATATATCGCAATTTCCCATGATCACGCCTTATACGAGTCTCTCAAGATCTCTTTCTACAAGACATTTACGAGCATGCAGCAAGATGACATAAATCGCGTACATCAAACAAACACAAGCAGAAACAAACAGAAGAAAGGGCCTTTGCGCTTGCCATGTACAGGTGCTCTTAATATGATTTTCGATATGTATACGGGAGCGCGTAAACTCAGAGTTCAAAGAGGGCACATGGCTTTTGCCATCCCTTACTTCAACTACTAACTGCGCTACTGTATACCCTGGGTATGGTCCCAAGTAAGAAAATAATGTTTAGATGTTGAAACACGAACAGTTTGAAGTCATGCGCAAGGAACTCGTGAGGCCACGCGCTCTCGTTTTGCAAGCCATATTGAGCGCACCTGTGCGTGCAATACTTTCGTTGTGAAAAAGATGTCATCGATCTATTTCATCAAAGAAGAATCGATGTCGTATAATCTTACAAGCATCCGTTCCATGTAACGTCTCGGTCGCCAACCTAACTCGCGTCCCTATAATACTCAAACTGTTCTCGAGTGCTGCAAAACGCTGAGCGATCGCATTCTACTTTTACTGCGTATTCGGTGCAAGAAGAGTTCTTCAATGATGCGGTGAAGCGTCTAGGGGGGAAGGACAGGAAAAAAATAATGATGTCTTACGCTCAAAACTTCTACCAGACCGGAAGTAGCTTTACCAACCCTACACCGAAACGACGGGATTCGAGATTGCTGCTCGTCGGTCCGTAATAAGCGTGTGGGAAGACTTGCCCGAACGAGACCGGTAGCTGCTGGAACGCACAACTAGGAATGTCGCACTGCACCCGAATCAATAAAAGCGCCTCGTTTGGGGAGCGTCGGCATGTATGAAAACTCTGCGCGGAAGCAGAGAGCTTCGGCGATGGCATCGTTCTTTGATCCTCTTTTGCCGAAGTTCTTAGGATCTTCTCGAGTGGTCTCCCTCAAACTCCCTTATACGGAATTACGGGGGTGTTCGCAGGCATTCAGGCCATTCATCGGAGAATGCAGGAATTGATTTTGTTATAACCAATTTCTGCTGGTGAATGGGTGGTGCTTAATGCGTACCTTTTAAGGTGTAAACGGCGTCAGCAACTGATAGCGTATAGAAAAAAGAAGGCTCCCCTGAAGTACATTTATTTCGCGGACGTATGTGTGTATTCTATGTAACCTGTAGCTGGGCGACTTGCCTCATTCCTAAGAGTAAACTGGCTTGCGCAGAAAAATTCCAAGGGTAAGCTGGCTTGCACAGAAAAAGACACAGAAAGAACAAATAGAGACCGGCTTATGGCTGCGTCTGCCTGTCGTTGTTTGCTTTTCTGTGTCATTGTTTTGCCCTCACCACTTTACATCGAAGATATCTGTGTTTTTTTTCCAATGCGTGAACATCATATAATCTCCCCATAATGTATTCACAGCAGTTATTATGAGGTATGCAGAATCGATCTGATGTTGTGTGGCGCAAGGTATGCGGTTGCTGCAAAGCACACGAGAAGTTTCCGTGCCGCCACTCTGACCCGCCAAGTAACGATGCAGGTATGTTCCGCGATGGGGATGTGGGAGTACCATGAATGGGAAAGCTAGGTTACGTGGTCATTTGCGTGGTTGACGAGCGAAGCCCTCAGAGCTGGCCCCCGTTTTTTACAAAAATGGAGAGCCAATAACAACGGCTGTCTTGCGGTAACCAGGCAGCGCGCGGTCGCTTGGTTTCGTTTTGATTGTTTGGCATTCACGTGTACCTTAGAAAATGCCCCCAGAACACGAAAGAACCTTTTCGATAGCTCGGCTGACTGACACTGATGGTTGGGGTGCGCGTTCAGCCTTCGGTTACAATAAGGCCTTCGAAGCATGCGGGCGAGCTTGTCCCCAGCTGCACGTCATTGCCGACTGTTCTTGGATGGCCGGTTGCCTCACTGTGGCATGCACATATGGTCAGTGGCCATGGCTTGACGACGAGAACATTCTCGTCACATAACAGTGATGAGAACATTCTCGTCACTTTTTAGGCGGCTTCTTCAAAGCGACGTTTGGTGCCTGGGCTGATTGAGCTTGAGCGTGGAAACGGCTACCGGTGAACGGCAAGGCCGATACTCAAGTCAACATGAGTGCGAGTGAGACAACACGAGATGCACAAAGAGCCTATAACTTCGCATGTTGTATTTTGTAACGTGCTTTTTACCAATTCAATGTCTGTCATGGAAGTGTTTCAGCAATTGGTTAAGGTGATGTGGACCCTCTTGCGGAATTGCCTTGTTTGGAGACTCTTTGTCTAACCTAGGGTTGAAAAGAGAATGTTTGGATGTGACAAAGAGAGCGCGATTTCGGGTTCGGGCCTAGATAGACGCCTGAGTGCTGCAATAAAGCATCTCTTCACGGGACAACGGCTCTTACTTCGTGGTGTCACCAATCAATCGAGTCATCGAGGGGAGCCGATTCCGAATCCCGAACACTTCCTCCTCCCTTAGCTGGTGTTGAAGCTGGTCGATGAAGAAGCAGGAAGAGTAGAAATCAACTACAGTCTTTCATGTTAGTAGAGATTGCAGCGCAAGCACGAAAGTGCTGGAAGAAAAGCTTACGGAAGGCGAGGAACGGAAGACAGAAGGGACAATAGGAGCCCTGTTCCTCTTCGCTGTCCCTTTTGGTGCTTATACTGAAAGGCGGTTGTCTCCCTCCAGACAACAGCTTTTGTGTAGTTGTGCGAAGAAGGCTGCAGTCTAAACAGCAGGGCAGTTGTCGAGCTTAAAGAACTGTGCCGTTAAAACATCACATTTTAAATATAGGACACAGTGGTCCCATTGGTGGTCGGAAAAAAAATTGTTGAAAAAGCATGCAATATGCTGAGCAAGAAACAGCCGCAGCGAGACTGACATGCTCATAATGATTGCCAAAACTTTCAGAATTTAAATGCTTAACACAGGAACACATCTATCAAAATAAATGAATGAGCATGCCACTTAGTGTTTCTATTTCACAAAAAATCACGATCTACGAAGCTGTACCGTGCAAGCTAGCCAATGCCGTGACGATGCAGTATTACAATAAAAACAGGGCAGCCCGAGAAAGCTGGGCTTTTTTACGCCATGGTCGCAATCATAATAACGATTCTTCTTACAACACACGTTCTCCAAGTCTCAGCGTCTCGAAAAACTGACTAATGAAAAATTCGCTCAAGTGGGTCCAGCTCGACTTTCGTGAGAGCGAAGATTAAAACTTTACGCACGTAAAACGTTTCGTAACCTTCCGAGTACGTTCGCAATTAGAGTAACTTATTACTCAGCACCCAACTCCTACTACGGCTGGCATGAATTTATCGCGGAGTCAATTTTGTCAGTTTAGTATGAGCATATTTTTCTGGGGCAACTGTGGGCATACATGATGAAACGCCTCTTCGTTCTCAGCGTCCATTGTGAAGGCGTGTCTGATGAAAGCTCAGGCTGAAAGCATTTATTAGAGGTAGTCCGTTTTCGTAGGAACTTTATAGTCCTGCATTGAAACTTTAACTTAGGATGATTTGCAAGGCTGGAGGATATCACGTTGTACACAAACTGAATTAAAGAACATTTTCTTAGCTGAAACGCTGAAAGCGTCAAACCACAGCTTCTATTACAAGAAGTTGTGCTCAGGCAACCTCCAAGAAATTATGAATAGCTGAGTTTCCTATTTTTACATACATGGCAT
>NW_023607327.1:0-42134 GCF_013339725.1 Rhipicephalus microplus
TGTTTGTAATAGCACCTGCCCAGAAAGTGGCTGATGACCAAGTCAGCGTAAATTGTTGGCAAGTACGAGTCTCTCTGAGGCAAACCGAGGACTGTGGCAAAGCAGGTGCTTGATATTTTTGTCGGTGCAACAAACACTGAATGCCGCATTGTCAGTCAATCCGATTAACGTGGTATACGCTTTGGTGGTAGCAGCTTCCAACTAAAAGTGATAAAGAAGCCAAGCTTCGCGTTGATGTAGGCTGGATGAAGGCCGGTGTCGCAATGAAGGGTCAAGTTCATGTAATATGTTATGTCGTATGTATGCTGCGTCCCACTCAGAGTGAGACTGTTGGTCACATGAGGATGGGTAAAAATATCTGGTAATATTACGGTTGGTCTAATTGAGTGGGCTGGGGGATAGAAGGTACTATAGTGCTTTTTAAAAATGAAGTATGAAGTACTTGTTTCTCAAGTAAAAGACAAGTTACATGAAATCAACACCACGGGTTAACCAAATGAATAATGAATTTGTTATAAGAAGGAACGAATGGTCAGATACTTATACTTCAGGTGATTTATTGCGAGGCTGCAGTAAACAAGAACAAAACAAAAATGACATACACGTATCGTTGGTATTCCTTAAGAAAATAGGCAGAAACGCTGGTTTCTTGGGTAATGTTTATTTGTTCATGGCTGTATACGCTCTGTAGGAGCATCCATGGCAGTACTATATCTGAGATCGAAGAGACACGCCATTGAACCTTCCATGATGTGTCGTTGAAAGTGTGCCAGCAACCCCAAATTCATTTTAATGGTTTATTAGCGAACAAGCACGAGATGCCAACTTGAACACTAGAATAGGGGCGCCTACCCTGAGTGCGCCAATGATTTTCGGAAAGATGCACAAACTTCGACTCACCTTCACAAACGAGTCTATAGCGAACATGGTTTTGGTTTGTTCGTTTTTTCTAGTTTTTTTTCTGCAGAGACTTATGCATTCATTTATTGTTTGATGTGCTGAAAAAGCGGCGCACTTGTACAGCGAAAGGTGCAAATGTGGAAAAATTACCAAGACTTAACCAAGTTACCTACCTTGTCCATAATATCGGAATGAGGGAGTGCAAAGAGTGAGAGAGAGGGGGCAAGTTCTAATTAGTGTGCAGCACCAGTGCGATTTAGAACCCAAATATTTCAGTTTCATGTAAGATAAAGTAGCGCCCATGGTTATCTTCGGCACAAACGCACATATACACTCCATAAAGTGGACGGGAGCACAGCCGCCGTGGTATCTCAGTTGGTAAAAAGTAGGGTGCGTTATTGGAAGGTCGCAAGCTCGGTCTCTGCCCACGGCCAGTTATCTTTTGCTCCACTTTCTTTCTTCGAAGTAAATCACATTACATCACTGATAACGCACCCTATAGCCGCTGAGCATAGCTGTCTGTTCTCATTAATATTGTATCTGTCAAGAAAAAACGAGCCTTTAGAGTTTTCACTTCTTTGCTGCAAATACTACAGAGGTAGTTTTGCATGCTATTCTAATAATTACCTTTTCGAAGCCTCCAAAATAGCACCCGTGAGGTTCCTAAGCCTGCACCTCAATCAAGACACACGGGTGCTCTGTTGCAATTCACCGCTCCCGAAATGCGGTCACCATGACAAGAAGTAAAACCCGTGCATTCGAGCATATGGCTCTTTCTGAACAAGCACAAACCATGTAGAAAAAGGAAATGACAAAGATACATTTCACGGTGTTCTTCACGCTTCTAAAACGTCATCTGCATAGTAATTTATTTGTAAGACAAAGCAATCATTTGGACTTCTGGTCTCATTTTCAACCGCCTTTCAAGTATCTTTTGAACTCGACATATGTCTTCTGATCATGAATTTCGTACAACCAATTATGCATAGTAATGTTGCTATTCTACTCGGTTCCTCTGTTTTCTTCTACGCCGCACTTTCACACGATCGTTTCATTTCACTTGCAAATATCCTCGGCAGACCACAGATCGTATACTTCTTAAAAAAACGCGGCAGATGTCGCACAAATAGACAGTGCTGCAACTGTCGTTTTAGACCCTCCGTAAGATAAAATTGATCTACGTCTTCTAATGGCAATATAGGAGTGGCAGTATTCTCCCGTTTTTTACTCACAGCAAGTTTTTTTTTCCTCGTACATCGTGAAAAGGAAATTTATTCCCGCTCAAACATCAGATCGTCTTTGCCCGAAACAAAGCCCCCGATGGCTAGGCGCTACACCGACCAATCTAATCCTCAGTCTTTGTACATAGGCGTACAAATATGCGATGCTTCAAAGCTTTCTTTTCGCAAACTATCGCATTATTTAAGTGTCCAAGTTTCTCGATAGAAAAGGTGTCGTGTTTCAAGCTTAGTCTATAGCTCGGTAGGCAGAATTAGGGGCGAAAATCTTCTTGTTCGGTTCCAGTCACTCATCGCACCACGTCGACTATTTTACGAGGCAAGCGCGACCGCCTGAGCACGATGTCCCTTAGTTCTCAAGGCGAGCGCGATCGCTGTTGGCGCGCTTCCTTTCTCATCGCCGGGACGACTTGAGAGAGTTCACACTGATCCTGTTCAACGTTCTCTCCCTTGTGCGCCCATGCGAGAGATCTCAAACATGATCCCGCACGGACCGCGACGAAGTTTCTCTGCTTCAAGGAGGCATAGAACGCTGGAAGCATACACATCGAAGGCTACGATGTGACCATGTGCCGTGATGCTGCAGAGCATCCTACAAGTGTGGGAGGTGTCGGGGTCTACGTAACGCTACCCGAAACAATAGAGTTTCTTAAATATAGCTGCAACGCACGGCGCTTCAGTGAGCATAAGAATGATGTGTAGTACATGGATTTGTGTAATCTTTGTACTTCTGGCTCCGTGTGTGTTCATGTGGCTTCGAGCTGTTTTCTCACGAAACGGAAATCAGCCAATGTTCAGCGGTTGCGCTTCACCACACAGTTGCCTTAGAAACCTGTAGGTGCCTTAGCAATCAAAACACCATGGACGGTTACGAATTGTTCTTCAGGGAGGAGTTAACTAGTTTCCTTGAATGTACCGTCACACTCCAGGCACTGCACAGCAACGTGTCGATGAAGTCTATGTAAGTGCAGAAGCTCAAAACTGCAGTTCTTATGAAATCGGGACGTGTGTTAATAGTACAGCCAAGCGGGCGAAAACATTGACATGGTGACAGCCATCAGAGGCAGCTAGCAGCTGGCCAGCGTGCCCTCAAACTCTACCTGTAGGCATCACTCCTGGCAGAACAAGGCTCTAGCTTTCAATTAACGTTTGGTCATTCATAATTTGGATCTCTATCAGACCAGCAACAAGGATTATATAATGGTTGTTAAGCAATTGACTGCAATGTTTGGTGTATATCCGAACTTACATTTTTTGCGCGCGTTAAGTGGCCAATACTGTGTTTTTTTATTTATCTGAATATTGCGGTAGAGGTGTTTCGACTGCATTATTATCTCGAAGACAAGTAAGTACTCTTTGTTTGTCTTTTTTCTTCGTATTTCTGATCACTGCATGATTTGAAAGACCAATGCGTACAATCCGCGCAGTTTACAGCCTCAGCAGGCTCAAGTTAGTTTGCCTATTATAAAAAGTTAGTTTGAATACTCTTCATTGATTGATTTGTGGGGTTTAACGTCCCAAAACCACCATATGATTATGAGAGACGCCGTAGTGGAGGGCTCCGGAAATTTTGACCACCTGGGGTTCTTTAACGTGCACCCAAATCTGAGCGCACCGGCCTCGACATTTCCGCCTCCATCGGAAATGCAGCCGCCGCAGCCGGGATTTGAACCCGCGACCTGCGGGTCAGCAACCGAGTACCTTAGCCACTAGACCACCGCGGCGGGGCTTGAATACTCTTCAACCGTTCATGTTTCATCAAGAAAAGGTGAACAAAAGGAATGAATGGTGGTTTATGTTACGCCCCACTTTGTGAATACTCTTACTTTACAAACTAACGCACCCCCTGAATTGAAACCCAGCTCTTCTCATGTTTGGAAACGTATAGTTCACGCGTTATATATTCATTAAAAGTAGGTAATAAATATCAGACGGAGCAAGATTCCGCGGATTAAACGCAGATATAGCCTTGCAAGGTATGTACAAAATTGCCCCGCGTGTTGCGACCCTCTAGGATATGTCGAAAACTTCGTCATTTATATATATGGATTGTCAGCGAAATTAAGCAAATACAAACTATTATAGCTTCAGCAGTGCGGAAATAAAACTCACTACTTTCATATTTACTGTAATGCTTTCAATGTGTTCGGAATAAGACGTCTAGCCTTCAACGAGGCCTCATAAAAAAATAAAACTTTCTGAACGACACGCTTGCTTATGACAAAACAACAGGTATTCAGGGGGTTCCTGTTGGCCGTATATCGAAGCTCTGAGTCAGCAGCTCACTTTGTAAAGTACAACGACACTTGAACTGGCTAACAAAGAGCCAAGTGATATTTTCCGCATGCGAGGCCACATTACAGCATCATGCAGCAAAAAACATTAGGGCATCACCCTGCCCGCTCAATGCTCTTCTGTACATTTAGGCGGCGCTGATAGAAATAGACAGTGATCGAGAAACACAACCGAGGATCTGAGAGTATGCCCACACTTTCTGAAAGTGAGGTGGCGAAGCGATTGTTTTAGTTCATACAGAGCCTTTTTTTTCCTGCATTTGCTATAATTAGGAAGTTTGGAGAAGTTTTCTAGCAGTTTGGGCAATATTCTTATTTTTCTCCATGTTATGACAGCGTCAAACGTATGTTATGTGAGCGCAGGTATTGAGCAAAGCTCGCAAATAGTGCAGATATTGACAAATTTTCTCCTCGTATACTCGAAGCTTCAGCAAGCATATGTTTTGCTGACGTAACCTGAGTGTGCCTTTTCCCATACAACCTAAGTAAGTCACGCAACATTACCAAGTCCCAGCAGGCACTTCATGATGCATCTACCGTGAAAGGGCGCTGAGCCTCAATTGCGGCTGAAATATGCGGGGCCTACTTGTTGCGTGCGCCCGCCATAATCGCGTGACGTCACCCTACTCCAGTGACAAATGACCAGGCCACCATGACGTTGCCTTTAAAAACTGTTTCCGACCGTGGTTTTTCCATTACTCACAGGCTACAGTACACTGCGCCTGACTATTGCGTGCGAAAGAATGAAGACGACAAGGCAATGATGCAGGACGTATACTTTGTTTTACTTGTTTTTATTTATTGATGGCGCCAGCGCCAGATTTTAGCAGCGGTAATCCCAAAAGGGAACTAATCACATAGCCCTGCTTTCCTTTTCAAAGATTCTTTTCGAGCAACACAGTGCTTTTTGGTTATGCAACATTAACACGAGACAACTAGGCAAAGGCTAAAAAATCACTCTTGAACTTTCTTGTTAGTGAAACCTCCTTTCGCAGGTACTATGGAAATCTACTTTGTTAAGTACGTACTATTCCGAGCCAGCAATTTGGCTGGTGTGTCAATGCCGAAATTGAACATTAGGATGGTAGTGTCGTTCACCGTTAGCTTCCTAGAGATCCTTACGTCATAGATACAATGTTTTTTTTTTTTTTTTGCTGTTAGAGACCAATATTCAAACGGGTGTGTTATTTTGTCTTGTTATTGTACACACAGCGCTTATAAAACCATAGCGCGCCCGGCTGTCGGATAGGGCATCTTCAAGCCTTTAATACTGAAACTGATATTTATTAGGCATAATTGCTGGCCTTTTTTATTCATGACGACGGCATCAGTAGGCAGACTTATCCTCGACAGAGAACTTCTCATCATGCTGTATCATATATATTCTTGCACCGTTTATCTGCTATAACTCAGTGGCATATGTCGACTTGTAACTAATTTTACATGACACACATGTCCTCTTCACAAACCTGTGAGCAGGTTGGCACAAGAAGATTACATATATCTTCCGATTTCAATGAGGATCCACCCTCTAGCTAACACACTCACGGCGAAATGTTTATCAAAATCCGGTACTCTATAGTAAGTAATGGACTCTGTTGCAAAAACGTCGACCTAACCCACAGTCATTTGAATGGGCTTTGCGAAAGACAGCAATTACAATATTGTATGGTAGTAACATAAAATTAGAAAGAAAGAAGCACGTGTGACATTGCCCCCCTCTGCAAGAGCAGCGCCCTGATGCTTGTAAAAAACATGGAAGGGCCAAAGAAAAAAAAAGAAGTGCATGCATAAATAGAAGACAATAACGTACTAAAATCAAAGTCGTGTAGCTCACTATAGAGTATAAAGTGGCTTAAGGTGGACAAAATTGACGACAGTGGGTCGCACGGGGTGCCGTTGAGAGTTCGTAATGCCGTCACGGACAACCTGGCAGTCGAGTACGCCGAGAGGTTGAGATGCCCTCTATAATTCAATGTATCGTCAAAGAGGCTTACCGATAAGTCCCCGTGCGTACTGATATCGAGACCCATACACGGCGGCCGGGTTGGTATTACATGTGGCATCGTTGAAGATTGTAGTGATGGATCGCGATAGCTTGCTGGTTCTTGATGCGCAGGCGAACGAGTTGTTTGGATTTCGTGGCGAGGTATTGTAGACGGTAACGTTGAGGTTTTCTTCGTCGCTGATTGGCGTAGAGCGTCGTTGCGAGTTTCATTCTGCATTCCAACTTGTACACAAAATGGACCCGGCTTTCAAGTGGTTTTAACCACTTCAAATGGTTTTAGCGTATTGATGGTACGGTTATCACACCTAGTGCCGTATCGACACGTGCATGCACTCAATAGAATGCCCACAAGTCTCGGTAGGCAAAAGGCCTGTGCATATTGTGTTGGGCCTCGTACAGCCATTCTGTTCTGTGATAACACAACAGAGTAAGCTGCCTTCTGGGGATGTGTAGGACTTACGAACACATGCCAACGTGCTATGACTTGCAGGCGACGCAAGGAGCGATCAAAACGGCGGGGTTTATTCTACTTGCCGCTACGTGCCGACTCTGCTCGATCTCAAGGCCAACACCGATTGTACGAATAATCCAAGAGAATTTACATCTACGCCGTCGGCGTCGGTGTAAAAATGCCTACTTAGAACTATCAGTCACTATCACTGTTGTGCCTTACATGTGCAACTGTGGCAATTAAGTCGATGGCACTTACCAAGACTCGTGAAGTCGTGAAAAAGCCATTGGGACACTTATTTATAGTACGGTAACTAATGGTAGCACAGGCCAAAAACAAGGACAACAGAAAGACTCATTCCACACAGCACAGTGGGTCCCATACCATTACGTGAATTGTGTCTTTCCTTTATCCTTGGTCTTAGGTTGCACTGATATCAATTATCGTGCTATACAAACAACACCAAGCTACCACTCTAACGTACGCGTCAGAGGCCGTATATGGCACTAGCGCCAAGCTACAAAATGAGCAGCAGGAATTTGCACTGATGGCTCCTTACGCCAAAACGCGGCAATGCTGTCTCAACTATTGATTGTCCATCATCAACTTTCGTAACTCGAGTTACGATAGGTGACTATGTAGAGTCGAAAATCGCCTCACCGTTAAAATGTTTCGTTGGAGAAAAAGCCAACACGTAAATCCTCGGCAGTCTCTTCTTTTGGGGAACAAACAGGATGCTGTTTTGATAAATCTGGCTTATATCCTTCAAAAACAAGTCCTCTGAAAAATGCAATTGTCTTTCGGAGCTTTAAGCTGTTGAAGCACAGCAATGTTTACAAATAGTTATAGGAAGCGAACTAAAAAGTGACTCGAGCCCAAATAAAGGCTCTTTTTTTTTCTGCACAAATGGCCTATTCAAACGGGCACAGTAGTAGACATACGATGCATCTATGGCATACTTTGATAATGCGTTCGAGAAAATTTGTTTCTCGAGGCCATTGTGGTGGGCAATGGGTGGCGCGAATGAGGCTCACATTACATCGGTACTGCGAAACGGCAGTTACGTCATCAACGTTGTCACAATAATTAATTTATTGCCAAGAAGAAGGGCATCTCGAAGGCGTAGTTCACATTGCAATAAATCTCCGTTGTTAAAAAAAGATTGCTATCGAATGTCTAGTACAAAAGCTATTGGCCAATCTTGCTCGAGAAAATCGATATGAAGCAGGCACCCTGAGAATGTCCTTTCATAGAAACCAATGTCTTTCGAAACTGTGGAAAGGACTTTCAAAATTTAACTTTGAGTCGAATTGACTGCAATACCCTTAGGGCAATTTATTTGGAACCTTCTGAAACTCGCCGTTGCCTATCGTATACCTTGTGCTGTGTTGACGAAGTTTCGGAAAACTTGGAGGACACTTGAGCTTCGCCTTGAAGAGTAGAGCCAGACAGTATAATCGGGCTTCCATCACGATGCCCTCTCCCTAGCCAGGCATCTCTTCTCTGTGGACATCTCAACCCCTATGCCATGAAAGGAACGTCTGCAAGTGTAACAATGAACTCACGCATCCCTGTTAGTGCAGCTGCGAAGAGCGCACAGTTTTGAAGAGCCCACTACATCAGATTTTATCGTTTTGCTAGCTAGCGAAGTGGTCAAACGTCTGCAAGGCAATATAAGCACATACACCACTGCACGCTTTGTCGATGGTATACCTTGATAATGATGTTTATATTTGCCTAGCCACTTTGTAAAGGGTTGCGTTTGAACCACCTTGTAATTGCGCGACTGACACGGCCTTACGTTTGCCCGGATTCTATAAGTCAGCTACAAAATCTCACACGTGTTAATGGGATTCCTTGCGTCATAAGCGTCTGTGCATTGTGTGTTTCCCGACACTTCTAGCACTGGCGTGGCTCCGAGGTAAAAAAACCGGCTTGTCAGGCAGTGGTCCACTCTTTTCTCTAAACTGAATTAAATCTGAGATTTTTTTTTCAGAAGAGTTGCTATACTCGATGTTTGCTGTGCGTCGTAGATGAAAAATTATAATTATTATGAACTGGCATGCCCGTTCTTCGTGATCTTCATCTTCCGCTCCTTGCTGTCCTGTTTCACTCCCAAAATGAGTACGCCCGCGTGTACGGTGAGGGATGCAATAACTCTGATTCGTGAGAGAGCGAGTACAGAGAGAGAGAAATAATGAAAAAAGGCATAAAGATGGAGGAAGAGAAAGAAAAAAAAAGCTAAAGGCGAGAATTCTTCGCAAAAAATGTGGGGCCAGCTCCGTGCACTTTGCGAATACTGTCGCCACAGTGAAGGTGATGCCCACTTCGCAACGCTCAACCTCGTGCTCGCACCTCTAATTAAATCACCCTTTCCACGTAGCCTCATCCTAACCCATATTTACGTAGCGCTGGCCTTCCTCTACTTCCAAGTCCATCTCTCGCCCCGCCCCAAGACCTCGTATTCAACGCCAAGCCAACCGACGAAGAAAGACCGGACTCAGAACAGCTTTGCAGTTAATTGTTTATTGATTTTGGCGAGGTAATACCGAGACCCCCGATGAATAGCCTATGGTCCAAGGGCGAGAGTCGTAGGCACTCGGCTCTACAAGCACGCTACTTGTGCATGAGAGAGGGTGAGGAAGAGAGATTAAGGACGGAAAGAAGACCGGTAAGGCCGGCACTCTAAGACTGGCATTCTAAAGAAGAAAGAAATCTATAGAAAGAAAAGGAAAAAATAAAGAATGCGGAGGAGAATCAAACAAACATAGAAAAAATGGCTAAGGAAAAGGAGTTTGAAACAAGGCAAAGCTAGAAATACGGGGAGAAACAAAAAGAAAAAGAAGAAAGCAAAAGAAGTATAGAAGTACTCAGAGCGAGAGAGGACTAAACAGAGAAAAAAACAGCAAGAAATAAACAGGAAGAAAAGTAACATGGAGCATGAATAGACATGTGTAGTATAAGCATAATGCTCTATTGTATGTTATAAAAAATAATGCGAAAAAAAAGATGACAGAGCGAGACATCAGGCCATTCGAGGCCAGCTATAGGTGCCCGCTAACACCACTGTGACTGAGCCATCTTGCGCAATCGATTTTTTTAAATATTTGCGCCCCTTGTGATTTCAGTTGACAACCAGCGAAGACAGCGCCAGTATACCAGGTAATTTGCAACACGGGTTCCTTAATGCTATCGGGTCAAAAACGAGTATGATTTAGATGACGCTGACCAGTGATTGTTTGATGATTACCGCGAAGAAAGTTCGCAAAAAGCTGTCCACACTGATTCTTTACGACATAGAAAGTAGGTTCTTTCATAACGTAGACAATAATGTGCTGCGAGATAATTTTTAACAATAGCAAATATCTGCTAGCAATAGAAATTTGGAAAAGCAGCTGAAGAACGTTAGAAGTAATACTAACAGTGCGCAGCACATGCCACACTCATGATGCGCTCGTGACCGTTTCACTAGCGTCACATATAACAAATTCGGTATTACGGTACGTGAATGGATGACGGAGGTGTGTGACTGGTGCAAACATGATAGACATGAGATGCGTGTCATGTAACAACATGACTACAAGCCACGCACATGATGCGCTGGCGGTCGTTTCGCTAGCTTCACTTATACCAAATTAGTATTACGGGACGTGAATGGATGACGAAAGTATGATACTGGTGCAAACATGGTAAACATGAAATGCGCGTCATGGGACTACATGCTAGGCTCATGATTCGCTCGCGGCCATGTTGCTAGCTTCACCATGTCAAACTCATGATTCGCTCACGGCCGTTCCGCAAGCTTCACATATGCCAAATTTGGTATTACGTGACGTCAATGAATGACGAAGGTATGTGACTGATGCAAACAGAATAATCATCAGATGCGTGTCATGTGAGAACATGCGTGCTCAGCGGCGTTCATTTCGTTGCGTCACACCGGCGTTGCCACGCCAGGAGCCGGTTTTGCGATATACTCGCCGGCACACGCCGCGCTGCGTTGCTTTGATGCATGCGCGTTTTGGCACGTCCGGCATCCCTGCGGTCACGAAAAGAGGGAGACGTAAGGCGACAATACACTTCGACGTGACCCGGCGCGCGCGCGCGCGGTGGTTGCGCTTGCGTCACGCCTGGTTGGCTACGCCGCGCCAGGCGTATATGTCCGTCCCCCTACAGTTCAACGTCGCGCGCTGCCGCAGCCGGAGTAGCGCATGCGCAGAAAACCGCGCCGCTCCGCGCCGCCTGTGGTGGAACATCGAAACAATCTTTTCGCGCGCTATCTCTGTCGGTAGCGATCACCACCGCGGACCGGACTGTTTTCTCGGCGATGGCACGGACACAGACACATGCGGCAAGACGAAAGATTATTCTCGCGTTGTTGGTGCGTCGTCTGCGTCGCAAGAGAAACAGGTTCTCTCTACATAAGGGATATATTTGAGAAGCGTCCAGAGTATGGAGAATACCACCACCTAGACAGGAGCTTCGGCACAGTGATCCTGAATATCATTTCAAGTATTTCAGGTAAGTGAAAACGTGCTCCTTTCGGAATTGTGTAGCTTCAGCTCGGATAAGTATGTTAACGTAACTGTCATGCATTTGTCGCACGCAGGATGACAAAGGCATCATTCGACAAGCTGCTGAGCCTTGTTTACCACAGGCTTGTTCATCCTCCAACTCACAGGAGACCCAATTTCACCGGCAGAGAGGCTCGCGGTGACATTGAGGTAAAATATATGCTGATCATATTGCTAGCAGTTAGCCAATGCGGCCACGAGCCGACGTGCATGCATGTGTACTGTTGTTCTAGAAAATTACGCTTTTTGCTGACATGTCGCAAGAAATCGTTCCCGTAATATGCTTTTTTTTCGTGTTCCCCTACTTTTCGTAATTTCGAAGATACGGAACCCACGTATTCACCTCCCTAAACTTCCCCGTGCATGACATTAAAGTAAACACTGGTTCGCGTTAACTTTTTTTTTCTTGATCGGTTATATTTCCGAAAAGTTTCACCGCGTATAATAGTTCTTCCTATGCAGCCTATATAGAGTCACCGACGAACTATTCTCGCTACTGTCTGTGGCCCTATGGCGTCTGCGAAACGCGATGCAGACATTAAAGAATATGATTATGCTGATAACACTTTCGTTTAGTGTAAACATGTATGTCAAAATATTTGAACCGTAATTATATGGACTGTTCTTTTAACAACTTTGCAGATTTCTGGCCACAGGAGGGTCTATGGAGGACATTGCATTGAGCTTCCGAATGCATGCTTCTACTGTAGCTAGGATACTGAAGGAGACATTACCAGCAATCTGGGATGCTTGAGGCCCCTGTACTCGCACGCCCAAGCACACAGAGGTGGCGCGACTAGCTAAGGAATACCATGACAAAATGGGATTTTCCAAACACATAGGGAGCATTGATGGCAAGCATTTGCGATCAAATGTCCTAACAAGAGTGGCTCCGACTTTTACAATTATAAAGGTTTCTATTCACTAATTATGCTGGCTATAGCAGACGCCAAATATAGATTTCTAATGGTGGACATCGGAGCCCAAGGCCGATATTCAGACGGTTCTTTATTCAAGGAAGTCCCCTCCAGGCAGTTTTTGAAAAGGGTGCTTGGGGCTGCCTTCAAATATTTCGCAGTGGCCACTTTGTTTGGTTGGTGATGCAGGCCTTCCCTTTGCGGACCTACTTGATGCGGCCCTACCCTGGGAGAAAGCTGGATGATAGGAAAAAGGTCTTCAATTACCGCTTGTCGAGGGCACGCAGGTGCATTGAAAATGCTTTCGGCATTCTGGTCTCCCCGTGGCGGGTGGTTTCTTGGAACGGTGCAAGGCGCGCCAGAGCTCCTCCACAACATGATTCAGGCTGCCGTATGTTTGCACAATTTTCTTATGGAGGACACTGCCTACTGCCCTGACGAGTACAGCGACACGCTATGCGGCGAGGACGGTGCATGACGGAGAATGGCGCCACACTGTCACTGAAATTGGCACAAAGACAGTGCCGTCAAACAACCGCCCCACCTCAGCTGCCATGGCAATGAGGGACGAAGTAGCGACTATTTTTATGTCTCCAGAAGGTTCATTGCCGTGGCAGCTGAAGGTTGTCAGGCGATGCTAAAATCTCCTGTAAACATACATGCATAGTTTGTACCCTTAATGTTCTCTTCCTTTATTTCTAGCAGAATACAGTGCATTTAAGTACTGTGTTTTGTAAGACTGTATTATATGTAATACTTTAAGTATTTTTTGCCGCATTTCTCTTAAGTTTTAGCACTGCCTTACAAACAGATTTTTTGTGGATTTTTCATTGCTGTTTGTTTATGTGCTTGAACTATGTGCATATTTTGCTGTTTTATAACGCAGGCAATCCACCGCTTTTATGTTACCAAGAATTGTAGTTTTCATTCTTTTTCTGAGTAATCTGATTATTTCCGCATTCAGTTATATTTGTAACACTGTTTTTCAAGCACATTATTTTAAGCATTTTTGGCTCTTATGTGTTTTTTCTGCCAGTTTTCTGTGGTGCCCCCTTTCCTAAGGTACCTTGAAATAAGCAAATAAAGCATTCACGTTTTTTTTTAGTCTTTCAACTAATACAATGTGATTTCGAAAATGTCACCCTGACAGGTTAATTTCAAACCCTCTTGCATAGGGTTTGTTAGCAATGTACGCCAGTAAGTGAAAATCGATGACCAACAAGCTGTTATTTTGTTATATGTAAGCTAAAAGCACACTGTAGCGAATGTTTTGAACCGCGAGGCATTTGTGTGTCTTTTTATATCAAGTGTGCATGGCAGAGGTCTGTGAGCTCGTTGTTTTTAAAAACATTTACCGCATGCATAGATAACATAGAGAGCATCACGTAGAAAAAATGGAATTTAATGATAACTTTCGAATGAAGTGCACAATAAATCAAGAGCAGTTACACTTACCTATGTGTTAATAACATAATATACTTGTGTGCAACACAGAGATAAAAATGCAGCAAGTGAAAAACAAAAATGGAGATATTCAGATAATTTTACACACACACACACACAAGGTGTACGTATGCGTGTTATCTCAACTGCCAGCCTGCGTTGTCTGCTTGTTCTGGGATGTTGCATTGGAAGAATATGAACAAACCTCTGAAATGTGTAGAAAAAACACCTGAGAATAAAACATTCATTGTCACGGTGGAATTGAGCCCTTTGTTTGATGCTGCATGAAGTCTGTTCCCTATGTATTAGACATATTGTGAAACTTTTGTACTACTATATACAATGCTCAAATACATTGCATGTGGCAAAAGTGAAACGTTTGATAAGGTGCACAATAACATGAAAAATAGGCAAAAATATCTGTCACATATTCTAAGACATTGCCACATTGGAAAGACAGACTAGACATGCAAAACGGAGAATGGCGCCACACTGTCACTGAAATTGGCACAAAGACAGTGCCGTCAAACAACCGCCCCACCTCAGCTGCCATGGCAATGAGGGACGAAGTAGCAGACTATTTTATGTCTCCAGAAGGTTCATTGCCGTGGCAGCTGAAGGTTGTCAGGCGATGCTAAAATCTCCTGTAAACATCATGCATAGTTTGTACCCTTAAGGTTCTCTTCCTTTATTCCTAGCAGAATACAGCGCATTCAAGTACTGTGTTTTGTAAGACTGTATTATATGTGATACTTTAAGTATTTTTGCCGCATTTCTCTTAAGTTTAGCACTGCCTTACAAACAGATTTTTTGTGGATTTTTCATTGCTGTTTGTTTATGTGTTTGAACTATGTGCATATTTTGCTGGTTTTATACGCAGGCAATCCACCGCTTTTTATGTTACCAAGAATTGTAGTTTTCATTCTTTTTCTGAGTAATCTGATTATTTCCGCATTCAGTTATATTTGTAACACTGTTTTTCAAGCACCTTATTTTAAGCATTTTTGGCTCTTATGTGTTTTTTCTGCCATTTTTCTGTGGTGCCCCCTTTCCTAAGGTACCTTGGAATAAACAAATAAAGCATTCACGTTTCTTTAGTCTTTCAACTAATACAATGTGATTTCGGAAATGTCACCCTGACAGGTTATTTTCAAACCCTTCTTGCATAGGGTTTGTTAGCAATGTACGCCAGTAAGTGAAAATCGATGACCAACAAGCTGTTATTTTGTTATATGTAAGCTAAAAGCACACTGTAGCGAATGTTTTGAACCGCGAGGCATTTGTGTGTCTTTTTATATCAAGTGTGCATGGCAGAGGTCTGTGAGCTCGTTGTTTTTAAAAACATTTACCGCATGCATAGATAACATAGAGAGCATCACGTAGAAAAAATGGAATTTAATGATAACTTTCGAATGAAGTGCACAATAAATCAAGAGCAGTTACACTTACCTATGTGTTAATAACATAATATACTTGTGTGCAACACAGAGATAAAAATGCAGCAAGTGAAAAACAAAAATGGAGATATTCAGATAATTTTACACACACACACACACAAGGTGTACGTATGCGTGTTATCTCAACTGCCAGCCTGCGTTGTCTGCTTGTTCTGGGATGTTGCATTGGAAGAATATGAACAAACCTCTGAAATGTGTAGAAAAAACACCTGAGAATAAAACATTCATTGTCACGGTGGAATTGAGCCCTTTGTTTGATGCTGCATGAAGTCTGTTCCCTATGTATTAGACATATTGTGAAACTTTTGTACTACTATATACAATGCTCAAATACATTGCATGTGGCAAAAGTGAAACGTTTGATAAGGTGCACAATAACATGAAAAATAGGCAAAAATATCTGTCACATATTCTAAGACATTGCCACATTGGAAAGACAGACTAGACATGCAAAACAAGTGCACTTTTTAAAGCTTGTCATGCTGGAAATTCGCGCAATAAACAGAATACCACTCTTAATTTAATGCCAGAAAGAGATCTTGGATAGTAATGGAACACACATCACCAAGAAAGAAATGCTCACAGTAATATACTATGTGGTGTTCAAGATACATAATGTTGTATACATATTGTCCGTGTACTGGCACTTAATATATTTTTTCACAGCATTGGTAAACAGCGTATCACACTTGCATTATATCACATTTGTATTCTCTGTATTGATAACCCGGCATGGAAGCTTAGCAGGCGAAGTGTAGCTCTGCGAATAACGATGGTTTGTTTCTGAACCTTGTGGCCGCATATGGATAGGGGCGAAATGGCAGAACACCCATGTACTTAAATTTAGCAGCTTCATAGTGTATCACAGGCAGTCAAAATTAACTCCATTTACAGTGTGCCTCATAATGAGATCATGGTTTTGGCATGTAGGAAACCATAAATTGCATTTGTATCGATTTGCTATTTTTTAATGCGATAGCATCCAGGAAATTGTTTCGCAGAATATTCGGTGTCGGCATTGCCCACGAGCAAAAAGAGAAGCATAACAAACAAGCAAGCAAGTAGACCTTACATGATTTCCGATGTGAACATAGTACATTTACGCTATCCTGTTACCTCTAGAAAACTTATAATTTTTAAAGTGCAGCAGTACTTAAAGAGAAAAAAACATATTCAAGAATTATCATAACCAAAGTTTAACTAATGTTGATGGTGTGCACATCGTTTTCTTCCTCCATTTCTGCAATCAATGTCATTATTCGGGCTTTGCATTTCAGTGCCACCTTACGTGGCATGTTGTCTAAGCTGAGGCCAATGGATATTCCAAATGCCTCATTTTCTCCCATTTTGCTGTCGAGTTTGCACAACAGCTGCTCTTCAAAGTTGTCGTTCTTTTTCCCTTTTTTATGCTTTGGTGCAGCCTCTTGTTTACCGGTTTCCGGTGGCCGTTCTGCCAATGGTGGCGACGTTGCTGGCATCGATAGCTCCTGTAGGGAATCCATGGGACTTTCAACACCTGAGGGTGATGGCGGCGTATTTCCCATAGTTGCAAAGATGCTCTCGGCGGTCTCGCCATCATCACCATAAGTGGCTGGCTCCAGACTGCATGTCATTCTGCAGAGAAAATGCATACATTGTTGCAAAGGGAAACAGGTGCACGACTGTCAACTAAAAGCATACTTCTGTCCCCTTTAAATTTGGATGCATCGCTCGCTCAGAATGCCGAAGGATTATTCGCACCAATAGTATCAAGTGTAAACTACAATACCGCTCTACTCACTTAAAAAAAAACGGGTTTCATAAGTGGCGTGCCAATCGCGGAGCCGTCCACACGCGGATAACTCAGCTATGTATACTTCCAAGGGAATCGGCACTAGCTTTTGGCTATGGGATGTTGCATTGGAAGAATATGAACAAACCTCTGAAATGTGTAGAAAAAACACCTGAGAATAAAACATTCATTGTCACGGTGGAATTGAGCCCTTTGTTTGATGCTGCATGAAGTCTGTTCCCTATGTATTAGACATATTGTGAAACTTTTGTACTACTATATACAATGCTCAAATACATTGCATGTGGCAAAAGTGAAACGTTTGATAAGGTGCACAATAACATGAAAAATAGGCAAAAATATCTGTCACATATTCTAAGACATTGCCACATTGGAAAGACAGACTAGACATGCAAAACAAGTGCACTTTTTAAAGCATGTCATGCTGGAAATTCGCGCAATAAACAGAATACCACTCTTAATTTAATGCCAGAAAGAGATCTTGGATAGTAATGGAACACACATCACCAAGAAAGAAATGCTCACAGTAACATACTATGTGGCGTTCAAGATACATAATGTTGTATACATATTGTCCGTGTACTGGCACTTAATATTTTTTCACAGCATTGGTAAACAGCGTATCACACTTGCATTATATCACATTTGTATTCTCTGTATTGATAACCCGGCATGGAAGCTTAGCAGGCGAAGTGTAGCTCTGCGAATAACGATGGTTTGTTTCTGAACCTTGTGGCCGCATATGGATAGGGGCGAAATGGCAGAACACCCATGTACTTAAATTTAGCAGCTTCATAGTGTATCACAGGCAGTCAAAATTAACTCCATTTACAGTGTGCCTCATAATGAGATCATGGTTTTGGCATGTAGGAAACCATAAATTGCATTTGTATCGATTTGCTATTTTTTAATGCGATAGCATCCAGGAAATTGTTTCGCAGAATATTCGGTGTCGGCATTGCCCACGAGCAAAAAGAGAAGCATAACAAACAAGCAAGCAAGTAGACCTTACATGATTTCCGATGTGAACATAGTACATTTACGCTATCCTGTTACCTCTAGAAAACTTATAATTTTTAAAGTGCAGCAGTACTTAAAGAGAAAAAAACATATTCAAGAATTATCATAACCAAAGTTTAACTAATGTTGATGGTGTGCACATCGTTTTCTTCCTCCATTTCTGCAATCAATGTCATTATTCGGGCTTTGCATTTCAGTGCCACCTTACGTGGCATGTTGTCTAAGCTGAGGCCAATGGATATTCCAAATGCCTCATTTTCTCCCATTTTGCTGTCGAGTTTGCACAACAGCTGCTCTTCAAAGTTGTCGTTCTTTTTCCCTTTTTTATGCTTTGGTGCAGCCTCTTGTTTACCGGTTTCCGGTGGCCGTTCTGCCAATGGTGGCGACGTTGCTGGCATCGATAGCTCCTGTAGGGAATCCATGGGACTTTCAACACCTGAGGGTGATGGCGGCGTATTTCCCATAGTTGCAAAGATGCTCTCGGCGGTCTCGCCATCATCACCATAAGTGGCTGGCTCCAGACTGCATGTCATTCTGCAGAGAAAATGCATACATTGTTGCAAAGGGAAACAGGTGCACGACTGTCAACTAAAAGCATACTTCTGTCCCCTTTAAATTTGGATGCATCGCTCGCTCAGAATGCCGAAGGATTATTCGCACCAATAGTATCAAGTGTAAACTACAATACCGCTCTACTCACTTAAAAAAAAAACGGGTTTCATAAGTGGCGTGCCAATCGCGGAGCCGTCCACACGCGGATAACTCAGCTATGTATACTTCCAAGGGAATCGGCACTAGCTTTTGGCTATGGGACCGTACAGTTTGTGCCTATTTTGTATAACATAAGTGTGCAATAAGGAACTCAAATGAGAGCAGAAATTTTGTCGAAGTACTCAGTGTTCATTTGCTATTTCGTGCAAGGATTAAAGGGACAGTTGTATAGTACCCTGAACATTCTATGGAGGATGAAATAAGTGGGCGCGGGCCGAGGCAAGTACAACAAACTCGTATATCTTAAGTGAACACACAAAAAATGTTACTGATGTGCACTCTGAAAACGCAAAACGAATCACGATCGCGTAAGGGCACAGAGAACTCCCTCTGCTTCACTGCATGACACGATTGTGGTGTGCGGAAACCTTTATACAAGAAAGCAAGAAACCCAGTCATAAAAACATAGTCGTCTAAGTGTACGCAATATAAGCAGGTATGAATGTGATCACACAACTTCAAAAATGCGTAACTTACTTCCTCTGACGGCCGCAGTGTTTGTAAAAGGCCATGGACTCTGTGAATAACGATGGTTTGTTTCTGAACCTTGTGGCCGCATATGGATAGGGGCGAAATGGCAGAACACCCATGTACTTAAATTTAGCAGCTTCATAGTGTATCACAGGCAGTCAAAATTAACTCCATTTACAGTGTGCCTCATAATGAGATCATGGTTTTGGCATGTAGGAAACCATAAATTGCATTTGTATCGATTTGCTACTTTTTAATGCGATAGCATTTAGGAAATTGTTTCGCAGAATATTCGGTGTCGGCATCGCCCACGAGCAAAAAGAGAAGCATAACAAACAAGCAAGCAAGTAGACCTTACATGATTTCTGATGCGAACATAGTACATTTACGCTATCCTGTTACCTCTAGAAAAATTATAATTTTTTAAAGTGCAGCAGTACTTTAAAGAGAAAAAACATATTCAAGAATTATCCATAACTAAAGTTTAACTAATTGTTGATGGTGTGCACATCGTTTTCTTCCTCATTTCTCGCAATCAATGTCATTATTCGTGCTTTTGCATTCAGTGCCACCCTTACGTGGCATGTTGTCTAAGCTGAGGCAATGGATATTCCAAAGGCTCATTTTCTCCCATTTTGCTGTCGAGTTTGCACAACAGCTGCTCTTCAAAGTTGTCGTTCTTTTTTCCTTTTTTATGCTTTGGTGCAGCCTCTTGTTTACCGGTTTCCGGTGGCCGTTCTGCCAATGGTGGCGACGTTGCTGGCATCGATAGCTCCTGTAGGGAATCCATGGGACTTTCAACACCTGAGGGTGATGGCGGCGTATTTCCCATAGTTGCAAAGATGCTCTCGGCAGTCTCGCCATCATCACCATAAGTGGCTGGCTCCAGACTGCCTGTCATTCTGCAGAGAAAATGCATACATTGTTGTAAAGGGAAACAGGTGCACGACTGTCAACTAAAAGCATACTTCTGTCCCCTTTAAATTTGGATGCATCGCTCGCTCAGAATGCCGAAGGATTATTCGGACCAATAGTATCAAGTGTAAACTACAATACCGCTCTACTCACTTAAAAAAAAAAACGGGTTTCATAAGTGGCGTGCCAATCGCGGAGCCATCCACACGCGGATAACTCAGCTATGTATACTTCCAAGGGAATCGGCACTAGCTTTTGGCTATGGGACCGTACAGTTTGTGCCTATTTTGTATAACATATGTTTATTTTTATTTATTTATAAATACTGCTGGCCAGAGGCCAAAGCAGGAAGGGCAAGATAATACAGTCTTCATACACATTTCAAAACAACATCAACAATAAAGAAAGTGGAAAGCGTGACATATTTATATAAAAGCAACAAAAGGAAAGAGGGGGGAGGGAAAAGAGGAAATAGTTGGAATAGTTTAGAAAAACAACTTCAAATTTCAGCGTAAATAAGATCGGGAGAGTGTAAACTGCTTGCAGGCAAATCGTTCCACTCTTCAATGATACGAGGAAAGAAGGAAAATTTGAACAAGTTAGTACGAGCAAAATATGGTGTTAAAGAAAGTGCGTGTGAATGCCGAGTCTGGCGTGTTCTTAGTGGTGTGAGGTAGGGTCAGGGTTTAGAGCAAATTTGCGGTTAAAAAAGTTGGTACAAAAAAATTTGAGACGTAGAATCTGCGTCTCGACTGCAAAGATATATACCATTTGAAAGCATTACACTAGTTACAGAACTACAGGCTTGTAAGAGAATAAATGAAACGAACTGCCCTCCGCTGAATTTTTTCTATGCATCAATGTTAGTTTTAGTATAAGGATCCCAGGCAACGCATGCATATTCTAATTAGGGAGAATCAAGGATTTGTAAGCTAAAAATTTCACTTTCGTAGGAGCATCCTTAAGTTTGTGCCTTAGCATGCATAATTTGCGGAAAGCTGCGGAAGAAACTTGTTTAATGTGGGAATTCCAACTTAAATTATTCGTTAGAGTGACACCAAGATACTTGTATTCCTTAACTTCTTTAAGAGGTTGGTTAGAGAGCATGTAGTCAGTATTGGCTTTTTCTTGTTAGTGACACGGAGCAGAACTGATTTATCCAAGTTTAGTTTCATCCCCCATTGATTGCACCATAACATATATTGTTTAGAGTGGACTGGAGAGCTGCTTGGTCATTAGAACTATTTATCGAGTTGAACAGAATACAATCATCTGCAAAAAGTCGAACGTTAACAGGTGGGTTTACACAATTTACTACATCGTTACAGTATATCAAAAATAGTAGGGGACCGAGTACACTGCCCCTGTGGGACACCTGAAGTAACCGGCAGAAGAAATGAGTTCTGATTATTAATGCACACAAACTGGGAGCGATCAGACAGGTGGTTTGAGTTTCTTATATGTGTGCAATAAGAAACTCAAATGAGAGCAGAAATTTTGTCGAAGTGCTCAGTGTTTGCTATTTCGTGCAAGGATTAAAGGGACAGTTGTATAGTACCCTGAACATTCTATGGAGGATGAAATAAGTGGGCGCGGGCCGAGGCAAGTACAACAAACTCGTATATCTTAAGTGAACACACAAAAAATGTTACTGATGTGCACTCTGAAAACGCAAAACGAATCACGATCGCGTAAAGGGCACAGAAAACTCCCTCTGCTTCACTGCATGACACGATTGTGGTGTGCGGAAACCTTTATACAAGAAAGCAAGAAACCCAGTCATAAAAACATAGTCGTCTAAGTGTACGCAATATAAGCAGGTATGAATGTGATCACACAACTTCAAAAATGCTTAACTTACTTCCTCTGACGGCCGCAGTGTTTGTAAAAGGCCATGGACTCTGTGAATTCCCAGGCCCGTCGAGACACGTAGCCGCTGCCACTCCTTTTCGTCTCTTCAATAGCTTTGAGTTCGCGAGTATACCGATCCCTCAGCCGCTTCCACAGTTTCAGGCACTCATCGACTGAAACAGGGAAAACAAGACAACAAACAGGCGCTGAATCCACAGCATGTCCGGACACGTATACAATGCCAGAGGAGGCACTGACAATACACACACGTGTGTTGCACCGACGTACCTTTTGAGAGGCCGGAGTACACACGTATCTGCTCCCACGCGTTGCATTTTCGCTCCGCATCCCGGTAATCCATTCTTTTGGTGTCGTAGACACAAGGATGTTGCTGGACGGCGTCCAAAAACCTCTCGATTTGAGAGCCGCACAGGTCCGGTACGCTTGCTTGCGAAGTCGCTATCTTCTTCTGACAGCTCGCCGAGTAGCGAGTCTCTACTTCGACGAGAGAGGGCGCTAGGCGCTAACTTTCTTGGCGTGGTCGGCGCGAAATGCACTCGGTTGCATTCGGCGCCGGACGACGCCAGAGCGCGCCAGATGCCGCCGTTCGCGTCGGCGCCAGGTGCCGCCGGACTATAGAGGGTCGCGTTTTCGCCAACGTAACGTCGCCATGACGCGCGCGCGCGCGCGCGCGCGCTACGTCGGAGTGTATTGCCTCCTGTAGTGTTGTCTGGGTAACGCACCGGCACGAAATGCAGCATGTCGCATTTTGCGCTGGTTGCCATGGGCCGCGCCGATGGCCGCTGGTCACGCCAGTTGCGCGTGGCGTCCGAGTATTGAGTGCTTGCGTTTTGCTAACGTAGCATTGCTGTGCCCAGCGTGCGTGTGCGTCAACGCTACATTGAAGTATAACGGGCCCTTCAGTGCGTGCTCGTGGCCGTTTTGCTAGCTCAAGATAAACCAAATTTTGTGTTACGTGACGTCAATGGATGCAGAAATATACGATTGGTGCAAACATGATAATCCTGACACGCATGTCTTGTAAAAACATGACAACATACCGCGCTCACAGCATGCTCGCGGTTGTTCCGCTAGCTCCACATATACTAAGTTTGGTATCATGGGACGGGAATAACCCGCAGGTCGCTGGTTCGAATCCCGGCTGCGGCGGGTGCATTTCCGATGGAGGCGGAAATGTTGTAGGCCCGTGTGCTGAGATTTGCGTGCACGTTAAAAAACCCTAGGTGGTCGAAATTTCCGGAACCCTCCACTACAGGAACTCTCATAATCATATGGTGGTTTGAGACGTTAAACCCCACATATCAATCAAATCAATCAATCGGGACAGGAATAGGCAACAAAGGTAAACGTCACATCCAAACATAAGCATGACACGAAAGTCATGTACGGCATCATTTATCTCCACCTCGTAAGATCGCGCTGATTTGAAAGTGTCATATCAATCTAATAACCTTTCTCATCCGTGCTTTTCATAATGCCACGTTCCATTTCCCAAGTTTTCTTTATCGTCCCAAAACACCACACGATTCTCAGCGCAAACCGCGCCTGCAGTTTTCGAGAAGGTTCCGGACTGTAGTAGATCATTTCGATAAGATCACGCCCACTGTGCGAACGGTACAGATTGTTCTGGAACCTACGCCACCGCCAGCGATAACGCTAGAACATTCGATGGCAAGAGTATAAATGCCGACGCGCTTCGCCGCTTGTCAGTTGTTGTTGATCGAAGGCCGACGCTCCGTTCGCCGCTATCAGTCCGAGACTGCTATCTGTGCAAGACTGCTGCTGTAATTGGACTTTCCGTTTACCGGGCACAGGTTCGCCACAATAAACAGCTAAATCCCAACACGAAGTCTCCTGTCTTCGGCCACGTCACGACCCCGTGACATCTGGTGGAGGTGCTGCTTCGTTCATGTACCGGACGCCCCCGTCAAGCCATGAGCCCAGCCCACGTCGCGGAGAAGACACCGACGCCAACCAGGAGCAGCGAACAAGCCGCCGACAGCAAGGGCTACCACCGGAGTACGGGCTTCTACAAGACAAGGCGCAGAAGACCAAGGCCATTACCGTGACTGCAGCGACAAGGACAACCGCAGCGTCCCAGCCCACGATTGTCATGCATCAACCCAGGGAATTACCAATTTTCCATGGGTCATCGTTCGAAGACCCGGAGTCCTGGCTAGAAACATACGACCGTGTGCCGCCCTCAACCACTGGGACCATGACAAAAAGCTGCGTCGTGTGTTCTTCTATTTGGAAGACACCGCAAGGACCTGGCTCGAAAATCGGGAGTCCTTGCTCCGAACGTGGGATGTTTTCTGTGGCGCATTCCTGCAAACGTCGCGAGCGTCGCTCGCAAAGAGAGGGCCGCTGCTTTATTAGAGACCCGTGTTCAGCTACCAAATAAAAAAGGTTGGAATTTTTACAGAGGAGATGCAGCGCCTATTTCGTCACGCCGACCCAGACATGCCTGAGGAGAAGAAAGTTCGTTTCCTCCAAGATCTTCGCGGGACTAATGAGGAATCCACCGAACACCGTCCAAGAATTTGTATCCGAGGCGACCACCATCGAAAAAACCCTGGACATGCGCACCAGACAGTATAATCGTCGCCTGACTCCAGAATGCGCTGCTGCTCAAGCCAGTGACTCCGACAACCTGCGTGAAACGATCCGAGCGATCGTGCGGGAAGAGCTGCGCAAACTGTTGCCTTCGGCGCAACCTCAAGTGAATTCGATCGCCGACATTGTGCGAGAAGAAGTTCGGCAATCGCTTCGAATTCCCCAAACACCGCTGCCCGAGCCAGAATCTATGAGCTACGCCGCTGCAGTGCGCCACAACGCTCCTCCCCGTCCACGCCGAAACACCGCCTCGTCGCACTTCCGTCGCCAGACACCACCGCCGCCACCACCCCCAACGACGACCTACCGTTCGCCAGCGGGCCAGCGCAGTGCGCCAAGGAAAACCGACGTTTGGCGCACGCCTGACTACTGCCCACTGTGCTACCACTGCGGCGAGGCCGGACACACTTACCGCCGTTGCCAGTACCGACAGATGGGACTGCGTGGCTTCGCCGTCGATGCACCGCGTCTGCAGCCAGGGGAACGGCCACGTGACATCACCGACTACCTGACAGGAACCCAAGGGACACCCCGAAGTCCTTCCCGTTCGCCGTCACCCAGCCGCCGCATGTCACCGCAACCCCGGCAGTACTCCGGCCCAACGCGGGGCCGGTCTCCTAGCCCGTACCCGGGAAACTAAGGGCAGCAACCGGTGGAGGTGCGGTTGCTGTGCGACGAACTACCGAAGATCCTCCGACGACGACGCCGCCGCGACGGAGCTTTCCGAACACAACGCCAACCAGGCAAAGCCCTGACGGCGAAAGCCCACTTACCGAAGGTGGCTTGACGACGCAACATGGAAGCAGCGGAACAAGCCGACGCAGCCGTGACCCGACGCCATGCCCTAACTGTAATGCGAGACGGCGAACTAGCGACCTGGACGTTCTTATCGACGGCCACAGTGTGACCGCTCTCGTCGATACTGGAGCCGACTATTCTGTCATCAGTGGGTCGTTCGCCGCGAAGTTAAAGAAAGTTAGGACAGCTTGGAAAGGCCCTGAAATCCGCACATCCGGAGGTCATCTCGTAACGCCTGCAGGAATCTCCACAGCGAGAGTCACCATTAACGGCCGTATTTATCCTACAGACTTCGTAGTCCTACAGCGTTGCTCAAGAGATGTCATCCTTGGCATAGACTTCTTATGCCTCCATGGTGCTGTCATCAACCTAAAAACAAAGTCGATAACGTTATCCACAGAAGCAGCCCTACCGCCGCGCACGCTGTCAGGACACCACGCCTTGAATGTGCTGGAAGAACAAGTCACCATCCCGCCTCGCTCAAGCGTCATTATTTCAGTCGGCGCTCCTAAATCACCTGACTTCGAAGGCGTCGTTGAAGGCAGTCAGCATCTGTTGGTCACCCGCAATATTTGCGTCGCAAGAGGAATTGCAAAGCTGCGGGGTGGCAAAGCAACGGTATTGCTCACGAATTTCAGCAATGAGTACAAACATGTGAACAAAGGAACAACGGTCGCATACATCGAAGAAATTGTCGGAGCCACCAGTGCTTTCGCCCTCGCCGATTCTGCGGAACCTGCTCAGAGGAACCAAGCCCCTCCCATAGCTTTCGACGTCAATCCCAGACTTCCGAACGATAAGCAAGAACAGCCCAAGGCCCTGCTCCTGCAATACGAAGATTGCTTTTCGTCGTCATCGAAAATTCGGCAGACCCCAATTACGAAACATCGCATCATAACCGAAGAAAATGCCAGACCACTCCGTCAGAGTCCGTACAGGGTTTCGACGCGAGAACGTGAGGCCATGAAGAGACAAGTTGATGAAATGCTGCGGGATGACATTATCCAGCCGTCCAAGAGTCCATGGGCATCCCCCGTGGTGTTAGTGAAAAAAAAGGATGGGACCCTACGTTTCTGCGTCGATTATCGCCGCCTGAACAAAATCACAAGAAAGGACGTGTATCCTCTCCCACGAATAGACGACGCACTTGATCGGCTCCATAACGCCAAGTACTTTTCGTCAATGGACCTCAAGACTGGCTATTGGCAAATCGAAGTCGACGAAAGAGACCGAGAGAAGACGGCGTTTATAACACCGGACGGTTTCTTCGAGTTTAAGGTGATGCCCTTCGGCCTTTGCTCAGCGCCTGCAACTTTTCAACGCGTTATGAATACAGTACTGGCAGAATTGAAGTGGCAGACTTTCCTTGTGTACTTGGACGACGTCGTCGTGTTTTCCTCGAGTTTCGACGAGCATCTTCGGCGCCTTGAAGCTGTACTTCAAGCCATCAAGACGTCCGGACTCACACTGAAGCCAGAAAAGTGCAGATTTGCGTATGAGGAGCTCTTGTTTCTGGGGCACGTTATCAGCAAGTCTGGAGTTCGTCCCGATCCACGGAAAACAGCCGCCATCGCCGACTTCCCGCCGCCCACTGACAAGAAGGCCGTGCGCCGATTTCTGGGCCTGTGCGCCTATTATAGGTGGTTCGTGAAAAACTTCGCCCGCATCGCCGATCCTCTCACTAACCTTACCAAGGCCGACGTGGAATTCAAGTGGGAAACGCCACAGGAACACGCTTTCCAGGAGCTTAAACATCGCCTCCAGACGCCTCCGTTACTTGCCCATTTTGACGAATTCGCCGAGACAGAAATACATACTGACGCAAGCAGCGTAGGTCTTGGCGCCGTTCTTGTGCAGAGGGCTGACGGACTTGAAAGGGTTATTAGCTACGCCAGCCGATCGCTATCCAAAGCAGAAGCAAATTATTCCACAAGAGAAAAAGAGTGCCTCGCCATCATCTGGGCTACGTCGAAATTTCGCCCCTACCTCTACGGCAGGCCCTTCAAAGTTGTGAGTGACCACCACGCCTTGTGTAGGCTAGCCACCTTGAAGGACCCTTCAGGTCGCCTCGCACGATGGAGCCTGAGACTTCAAGAATATGACATTACTGTCATTTACAAGTCCGGCAAAAACACTCCAACGCCGACTGTCTCTCTCGTGCGCCTGTCGACCAACCGCTACCCGACGACCCGGATGACGACTACTTCTTGGAAACGATAACTACAGACGACTTCGCTGAACGATAGCGGGCCGACCCGGAACTTAAGGCCCTAATTGAATACCTCGAAGGCAGGACCGCCGAAGTCCCGAAGGTATTCAAGCGCGCACTTGCGTCGTTCTTCCTACAAAACGGTCTTCTACAAAAGAAAAACTTTTCACCGCTTCGAGCTAAGTACCTCCTTGTGGTGCCTTCAGCTCTGCGACCAGAACTCCTGCAGGCCCTGCACGACGATCCGACGGCAGGGCACCTCGGTGTTTCTCGCACGCTCGCGAGGATACAAGAAAGGTACTACTGGCCACGTCTTACCACCGACGTCACTCGTTATGTGAGGACATGCCGGGACTGTCGGCGACGCAAGACACCGCCGACAAGGCCAGCAGGACTTCTGCAGCCAATTGATCCACCTTGCCGACCTTTCCAGCAGATTGGTATGGACCTACTAGGGCCGTTCCCGACGTCGGCTTTCGGAAACAAGTGGATCGTGGTAGCTACCGACTACCTCACCCGCTACGCCGAGACAAAAGCTCTGCCAAAAGGCAGTGCATCCGAGGTAGCTAAGTTCTTCGTCGAAAATATCGTCCTACGTCACGGCGCCCCGGAGGTCGTTATCACCGACTGAGGAACGGCATTCACTGCCGACTTAACTCAAGCGATCTTGGCATACAGCCAAACAAACCACCGCCGGACGACAGTGTACCACCCACAGACCAACGGCCTTACCGAGCGGCTTAACAAGACGATCGTCGACATGCTGTCAATGTACGTCGATGTCCATATGTGTCCTTCGCATATGTGACCTTCGCATACAACACGGCGGTGCAGGAGACGACGCAGATATCTCCATAAAATTGGTCTACGGAAGGAGCCCGGCAACGACGCTCGATGCCATGTTACCCAACGTCACCGACGAAGAAAGCCTCGATGTGAGCGAGTACCTTCAACGCGCCGAAGAAGCCCGACAACTTGCGCGTCTACGTATCAAGAATCAACAGACGACAGACAGCCACCGTTACAACCTTCGACGACGCTTCGTGGAATACCAGCCCAGTGAACGTGTTTGGGTGTGGACGCCGATACGCCGACGTGGACTAAGTGAAAAGCTTCTGCGACGCTACTTCGGACCGTACAGGGTGGTTCGACGTCACAGCCCACTTGATTACGAGGTTGTCCCCGACGGCATCACGAACTCTCAACGACACCGATCACGACCTGAAGTCGTGCATGTCGCGCGCCTCAAGCCGTTTCATGCGCGTTAACAAACTGAAACAGTGTTTTTTGTATTATTGTTTCATCGTAATTTATTCATTGTACTTTCTTGCATTATTATTGCACCTTCATCTTTAGTTGAAGCATCGGGACGATGCCTTTTTTGAGAGGGGGGCAATGCCACGTTCCATTTCCCAAGTTTTCTTTATCGTCCCAAAACACCACACGATTCTCAGCGCAAACCGCGCCTGCAGTTTTCGAGAAGGTTCCGGACTGTAGTAGATCATTTCGATAAGATCACGCCCACTGTGCGAACGGTACAGATTGTTCTGGAACCTACGCCACCGCCAGCGATAACGCTAGAACATCCGATGGCAAGAGTATAAATGCCGACGCGCTTCGCCACTTGTCAGTTGTTGTTGATCGACGGCCGACGCTCCGTTCGCCGCTATCAGTCCGAGACTGCTATCTGTGCAAGACTGCTGCTGTAATTGGACTTTCCGTTTACCGGGCAGAGGTTCGCCACAATAAAGAGCTAAATCCCAACACGAAGTCTCCTGTCTTCGGCCACGTCACGACCACGTGACAATATCATCGATTCCCACTGTACGTGGGATCTGTCAATTTTTTTTCTTTGGACGATCGAATTGGCACTTCATTTTTTAATTAACGAAGCAATCACCCGCCACATCCGCACATCGTGGTGTCTGCGGATAGCGAAATATTTATGTGGTAGCTGCACTAAAGACTCGTCTCTGAGTGCGCGACATGAAACATTTACGATTTGTGGGCCCGAAATAACAAAACGGCAGTAGCAGTGGTTAATAATGCTCTTAATCGTTCAAACCACCTCAAGCGACATTATCTGGATCCTTGGCGATATATTTGTGGTTCATGGCGCATCGACGATCAGCTGGCACATTTTCATGCAGGGTAATTTGACACTACTGTATATCGGTTTTTTAATTAAAACTTTCGAAATGAGCTTTGACGCCCGTGAGACGCCTGTGTTCGTGCCGGCTGTTGATGACACGTTCATATACGCTTAGTTTTACGACCGGTGTATCAGTCGATGGACGTTTTGCTGCGTGACAGACTGGCCTCCTTTTTTTTTTTGGTTTGGAAGAAATAGAACACGCAAGCGATGCGCATCAGTGCGACGCTTCGTTTGTGTGAACACATACCTTACGCTACGCGATGTCTAAAGCATGCTGTGTGTTGTCGTCCAGCCCATTGCGCTACTCGCAGAGCAGCGGGGTTTTATCGAAATTTATTTATTTATTTATTTATTTATCTATTTATTTATTTATTTATTTATTTATTTATTTATTTGAATACCCTAGAGGCTCGGAGGGTATTACATAGGAATGGAGGGGGGGGGGAGGAGGAGGAGGAAGAAAGTTTTAGCGGAAAGACAGGGAGGTTAGCCAGTTCTTAGACAGGCTGGATACCCTGTGCTGGGGAAAGGGGTGAGGGGAATGATAGATGTTAAAAAGAAATGTTGCGAAGAGAGGGAGAAATTACAAAAAAAATTGCGACAGATGAAAGGCAACATCAAAGAGTATAAGACACTAAAGTCTGTCTCTGAGGCCAGTTGTCCGCAAAAAGCGCAGAAAAGCTTTCAAAGCCTTCTGGGCTGAGGATGGGCTTGGCCAATGACCCAGAATCCTTTGTTCCGACAAAGGCCGATTGTCTAGTCTATCCAGAGCTGCAGTGAGTTCTTGTCTTTGCACGTTGAAATAGTTGCACTCACACAGAAGGTGCGCGATGGTTTTTTCGCAACTGCAGTAAGTGCATGTAGGAGAGCTGGCCATCCCGATGAGATAAGAGTATGCGTTCGTGAAGGCCACTCCAAGCCACAGGCGGCATAGAAGAGTCTCCTCAGCTCGAGATATCCTTGGGGGAAGACGAAGCTGCAGATCGGGATCGGACTCAGTTCTACACTTATGGTGATGGCCTTTGTTACTAAAGAAAAGAGAACAAGCCAAGCGGGGCAGTGCTGACATTGTGGTTGCACGCGTCGAAAAACAATCTACCCCTCCCCCTCCCCCCCCCCTTTTCAACCTCACCTCCTCCGCTTTCTGCTGTCTTCATGCCCAAGAAAAAGTTTGGGGTTCCATGGCACTGTGGAAAAGTCGTTTGGGCTTCCTAAAACAGAAAGATGAAGAACCACTACGTTCTAGCATATAAAACGGTAAAAACCCATAAAACAAACCCAACAATCAGCCGGAAGGCCGAAGGCGGCAAGCTGTGATTGCTGTTTTTATGAACAGAAGAAATATTTTCGTTATCGCCTTGGTGGTTCAGCCTATTTTATTATCTAGTGTAGCACAATTTTTTGTATCCAGTGATTCACTAGTGATTATTCTCATCTGTTTTGGTTTTTCTACTTCTAAATATACCGTGTGTTGTTTACCATGAAGAGAATCATTATTTTCAGAACTACCATTATACGTAGAAGGCGTTTCTCAGAAAAAAAGACAAATGGTTGAAAAGGGAACTTTCATTAACCTCACGGAACAGTTTCTCCTGAGAGCTTCGTATTTCTTTCGCCAGAAAAAACAGCTTGAAGTATTCGCCTCTAAAAGCCATGGTTGTTTGATTAATGGTCGCCAGTGTTGGGCGTTCGTATGACATTTGGGTCTGCAGAAATGGCTCTCGAATGAAGAACTTAGGAACTTTGATAAAACCAGAATCTTCTTTCCGTACAATCTGTATTGTTTTAGTTCACCGACTTTCTGCTCTCCTGATGTGTGTTTGTTTACGTATTTCCCCTTTTATCTTTTATCTCCAATACCGCCTATAATATTGCAGCAAAAACCCTGCTTTGTCATGTTTCATGAGGCCATTTCTCGTGTCGCATTGACCTTGAACTACCCCAGCGCAAGTAATATCATGTCAGGAGAACCGCCACTGCACTCACTCGGAGCCTCGTCGCTGCTGTACTGCGTTAGTGACGTTAGTCGGTAACAGTTTAATAGTGGCTTCGCCAGTGCTTGGTCACTCACTCTCACCATGAATAGCTCATTAGCGGAGCTGTCTGTGCCTGCTCTTGTGTGCAAAAGACGAGCCGAATCTAATTGTTCAGCAGTAATAGCTAGATGACAGAATAGGACTTTTCTAGCAAAGGCTAGGTAGCCGGCACAAGCAACCGAACAAAGGGAGGCTAGACTATAGCGTGTTATAGAAATATTGCCGAAGGGCCTAACAACTTTCTGGATTATAAGACTGCGTCTGCCAGTAAAAAAAAAAAAATTGGGGAGGCTCACCATCACATTAGCATAAAGCACTGTGTGCGTAGCCTTTACAAAGTCAAACATACAATTTGTTCTTGATAACTAGGTTAAGAAGATTCATAACCTCAGCCTTTAAATGCGAAGCATTTCTTAGCGTACTTCGGTGACTTTGAACGTATCTATCTATCTATCTATCTATCTATCTATCTATCTATCTATCTATCTATCTATCTATCTATCTATCTATCTATCTATCTATCTATCTATCTATCTATCTATCTATCTATCTATCTATCTATCTATCTAGCCACCAACGACTTTTAGCTCTCCTTGCTGTTAGAATGATGGTATCGATACCAAACTTGGTATGGCATAAAATGACTGTATGAAGAACGAATTTGACTAGTCATAACATGAAAATCGTGACATCTATGTCATGAATGTCATAATTTACATTTCATGGTCCTGCAGCTCTTGCGGTCGTTTCGTTCACATGGCATGTTGAAAAACTGGCATGGTATGTCATGATTGTATGCCGAACACAAGAGACCGACCCTAACATGAAAATCATGACATGCGTGTCATGTAACAACATGACTAAATGCACACTCATGATGCGCTCGCGGCCGTGTCGCTAGCGTCACATATACCAAATTTGTTATTATGGTACGTGAATGGATGTCAAAGGTATGTGACTGATGCAAAAATGACAAACATTTGAGATGCGTGCCAATGTAAAATATAACAACATGCTACGCACATGTTGCGCTCGGGGCCGTTTCACTAACTTCTCATATATCAAACTCGGTATTACGCGATGCGAAGGGATGACATAGGTAAATCAAACATCCAAACATGATAGTCATCATATGCGTGTCATGTAACAACATGACTAGATGCCACGCTCATGATGCGCTCGCGGCCGTTTCGCTAGCTTCACATATGCCCAATTTTGTATCACATGACGTCGATAGATGACGAAGGTATGTGACAGGTGCAAACATGATAAGCATGACATGCATGCCACGTGAGAACATGACTACATGCTACAGTCAAGGCGCCAATACATTTCGAGGTGACGCGGTGCGCGTGCTCGCCGGCGTTCATTTCGTCGCGTCACGCCGGCGTTGCCACGCCAGGCGCCGGTCTTGCTATATACTCGCAGGCGTGAGCCACGCTGCGTTTCCTTGACGCATGCACGTTTCAGCGCGTCCGGCGTACCTTCTTCACGAAAAGAGGGAGGCGCAGTGTTGTCTGGGTAACGCACTGGTGCGAAATGCAGCGTGTCGCATTTCGCGCCGGATGCCATCAGGACGCGCCGATGGATGCTGGTCGTGCCGGTCACGCCTAGCGTCAGACTATAAGTGCTCGCGTTTTGCTAACGTAGCATCGCTGTGCCCATGCAGCGTGCGCGCGCGTCAACGCTACATAGGAGTATATTGGACCCTTCATGATGCGCTCACGGCCATTTTGCTAACTCCACATATACCGAGTTTGGTGTTACGTGACGTCAATGGATGACGTAAATATATGACTGGTGGAAACATGATAATGCTGGCAAGCGTGTCATTTAAGAAAAAGACAACACACCACGCTCACAGCGTGCTCGCAGCCGCTTTTCTAGCTCCACATATGCTAAATCTGGTATCACGTGACGTGAACAGAAGGCGAAGGTAAACGACCCATCCAAACATGTTAATCATGACACGGAAGTCACATACGGCATGATTTACCTGCACCTCGTAACATTGTATTGATTTTAGAGTGACATACAACTTCCTCATTCGTGCTTTGCATATAATTGATTCCCACTGTACGTGAGATCTGCCATTTTTTTAAACCATTTGATTCTAAAACTTTCGAACTTGATGACGTTGGGGCAGTGTTGAGTCATATAGAAAGAACGAATCTAAAAATTCTGATAAAGAATGAAGCAGCCTAATACACATATGAATGTACCTGTAGTGAAGCACCGAATTACAGCATGTTTCATCAAGAAAAAGTATTTTGTTGCCCAAGAACATTTTCTGTGCTTTCCTACGTTTCTTAAGTGAACTAATTGCCTTGGTTGCCCTTGTACCAGATAATAAACTACAAAGCTGATCAGTTCGGGTTCGTCCCTGTAGGTTTCCTTTACTCTTTTGATACGAATGTAGTGTGATCTTGTGCAACAAAAATTTCGCCTACTTTCCTTCTTTTACTTGGATGATCCACAATTTTTTAACGCAACACAGGATTATTTTTACACAGTTGTTCAAAGAAAATAAACTAATTAAATACAGATCCCGAATAGTTCTTGTTTCGAACGTATAACGCAGGTGAACGAAAATGGCAACTGAGTAAATCAAGCACGTGCACTGCTTTCCCAATTTGCTCTAAGCTTTCACTATAAACGATGCTGCGACGTACGCAAACCCCTCGCAGTTCGTTCTATAGTCCTTCTGAAATTACTCTGACAATTATGTGGGCGACCGAACTTTCTCTGAGAGTATTGGCAGGGAATCTATAAGGTTATCATCACGTTGTGGAAAGTAGACAAAATAATATTGAGACCAGTAATTAATTATTGCCAAGGGCAAATTCGCTGCAAGAACGACTTCGTCTCATAGCTCTGGCAGGCATACACACGCAGACAATTTTTTTCTCTTTGTGGGATGTAGAGTTTATCGTAATAACACGCTCAGCGCACATGGTAACACGTACATAATTGGCGTTTTGACTTTGTAAGAGTAAGTATATAGGTTCAAGATTTGAGAAATTTACAAATCCAGCTACCTTGTATTTTCTTCACTGAAAAACAAGCTTTTGCTCTAAAATGAAAGGTTTTCACTAATTAAGCATGTATATCAATACAGCAACTATTTACCTTGCACAAGTAAGTTATTTTTCGGGATATTAAGAGTTTAACAGTTTAACACTTCTTGTCTGTGCCAAAACAGTATTAACAGCTACAAGTTAGGCAAGCTTTGCCTTAAAAAAGGTGCCTAAAATATTCATCTGAGTGTTTTCTATAGTCACCGTCAAAAAAAGAAAGCAGTGACAAGTTCATGGACATCCGGTTAAAGTAATTTGTATTAGCGCGCTAACTCATGACGCTTTGTATCATGCTGCGGTACGGCGGTGAAGGGGTTATTCTTGAAAGGGAAACACCTCGTCACCACTATAATTTATAGCACGGGTTTGAAGAATAAGCTCTTCCGTTTCCGTTACGAAGTAGGCACAGGATTTTGGTGGTTCTCACTAAATACTAAGAGTTAATATCATTGAAAAAGAAACAAGCAATAACAAGAAAAGAAAAGCGGGTTGGGATCGTGTTTTGCTTGTAAAGTGTCTCATTCTGAGAGCGCAGTTTGCTGGCACCTCACTTTGCAAGCCTAACTGACTTTGCTCTTCAGCAAAGTACACCCTTAAACAACACGACCCAGACGTACAGCTACAATTTGCAGGCTGTGAAATAGAGTTGGTAAAACTCATTTGACTTCGGGACGAATACACAAAGGGCAGCTGTTCTACGTGACGATGATTCCACCTAGCTCCAGTATCTTTTTACGCGTGGGACAGTTTTGTAGAAGGAGTTCACCGGAATAAAAGCTTTCGGCAGTTTCGAACATGTCACAATAAAAATTTTTAAAATATTCGCTATAACTGCCAGGATCAATAAACCTCGCACAGCAAGGGCCGAAATCGCTACAGCTGTTTATAGAATGACATAGAGATTCTTTGGCTTCTGTGTGTGACTTTGTTTCCTGTACCTCCTGTAATGGCGTTTATTTCTTCGCACTTCAACACGCCCAGAGGGGAGCTGCAAACGTGCTCTTCGTATTGCGTCTATTTTGTCCTGTGCTGCGTGTGTCTGTGTTTTCTTTTCCAGTATCTTTATCTTACAAGCACGCAGCCATTCGATAGCGCCGCTTGACGTACTTGCTACGTACAGCATGCCTCACTGTACACCCCGACGAGCGTATTTTACTGCCGGCTGTAAAGCGTTCAACCTCTACGACTTTGATTTTATGACTTGAACGATTTTGAAAGCATGCTAGCCCCATTGGAAATCTCTGGCCAATTTCTTTTTTATTGGCTGCGATAAAATTCGAGAGCGGAATGACCATGGACATTTGTCGTGAATTGCACTTTATTGCTAGTTGGCCTTGAGGTATTTAGAATTTGCAAGAAATGCATTAAGTTTTTTTTTTACACAGCAGTAAATGTGATACAATAAATGTTATATAAATGTGTATAAGTGTTGGTTTCTAAGTCCCAAAGTAACAATGTTCGTGAGAGATGCCGTAGTAGCGGGCCAATAAAGGTGGCGTAGCTATGTGGCTTGTCGTTGTGGGACGACAGCAGAGTGGCCGAAAAGAGCGCTTCAATGTTTATGACATTTCTCTAAAATGAAAAAAAATTATAAAGAGTAACGTCATGTGCGCCCTGTACTCAACCATTTGCATGAAGTCACCAATAAATGTTAGAATTAGTAAATTAATGGAGCCGATTTGTCAACCTACGTATGCCAGGGGTTAGCAAAACTCACAAATTCAGTAGGCTTTATGTTTCACAAAAAAATAGCTGCAAATTTACTTTCCCAGGGAGCATGAGCTGACGCGGAAACGCCTAAAACACTGAAAAAAAAAATAATAGAATAATTTTTTGAAGTCAGCAGGGAGGTTGCTTTATTAATTATCGATTGCTTCGCTTAAGAGCATTTGTGTATTGATTGTTTACGTCTCGCACAGCTGAACTTACGCCCACAGTAGGGTTTCGTAGTGAACCACTGCAAATTGATGGGAAAGGGTCACGCTACTTCAATCACTCATATCGGACTAAGTGCCAGTATTCGAAGGCTTTCATGTTGAGACACTTTCGGAACCTTCTAGATTGACTACCAATACCCTTTTAGAAGGAAGAAAATGTGTAATACATTGATGGTCACTCCTGGCGGATCATTCATTGATTGCGCCACAGGCAAATATTACGTCACGAGCAACGAATGACGTCCCTAATAGAAGGTAAAAAAGATACTCTGCTACAAAGCATTCTCTATTGCACGGCGGGCAACCAGGTTGTTGATTACGATCAAGGATTGCACTTGACATGTTTGCGCTGCAAGCGGCGCTCGATGTCTTGAGCTCGCGCTTCCGTTGTTTGCTTTCTTGAGTGCACACGTTTCCATCAGAACATGTGCAAAACATTGGCGTGGCGTAGCTAACCTCACCCCGAGTACCACAGGAATTAATAATGGGTGTATGAGCATTTCAGACGAGCATGCCCGATGGTTGTTTTTTCAGCAGTTTCCCAAGAGCTCAACGACTGTAATAAGAAAAACACCGATGCCATTAAGCGACCGTGCATATATTCGGTAGGTTGTTGATTCCCCTTTGAGGGTGCACCAAGGAATGCTTAGCGATTGCTGGTAGAGTGTCTATGCGCTTTCCGAAGACTCTTACTGACACCAAAATCATGAATTTTTGGAGCGTCATTATGGTATGGAGGCTTGCTTATTTAAAGGCTCAGTAGTTTGTTGCAAGTATTTTTATACCAAATTGAGGCAGGCGTGGAGCAAGAAAGCAAAGCGGGACTATATTGGAAGTTGCTGCCCTGCTCAATCGGAGGATCATATTTAAAAGGAAAAAAAAAAAGAATCTGATTAGGCTAAAAAGTACATAATTATGCACCAACTACGTGTGCCAAAAGCGGTGCCAAAAGCGGTGCAAGGTATTTTTAAGCACAACAGCAGAGTCAGCCGCGTGACACACTGTAATGTTGCTGCCTCTTGGATTCTTTGGCCGGAAAACCATATCGTAAAATGGTACCACGAGGTATGAGTGTAACCAGTAGGTCACATGAGGTTGTTATTGCAGTTAATATCAGGTCGCCTTTGGGCCTAAGATATTTTACTGATAACAATGATAACAAAAAAACAATTTCGTAATTTCATCTGGACGTCGCTGGTTGATTTCATTGTATAGTACGTGACACATAATCTGTAATCTCCGTTTTTGCCTTTCTGAAGAATAACACGCTCAAGGACAACATATGTGCTGTGCTCGCTATTACATAGACTGTGACCATTTTCCCTGTACATAAATTTTAACACTTACGTAGAGCAGTGTACGGGTTGTGGAGGTTCGGTTCTAGCTCGATATTCTAATTAGTTACAAAAAATAAGTTATAATACATCATTCTTTTAATAAATATATGCAGTTACTTTATTAAAGCATTTTTTCATAGATTACTCACGCGCCTGACCTATATACGGTCTTACCATGAAAACTGGCCTATATGCCTCGAGCGGATGGCCGCTGCAGATTCCCATGACGAAGACCGGGATCGCACTGCTCCACCAAATACGTTACGGTGAGGGCAGACACTTCAAGGTATATGTATAGATGTGTTTACAAGTGGTTAGGTTGGTAGCCTTGCTGAACTAAACAGCTCGTGCCACTCTTGTCATGTATAGATGTGTTTACAAGTAGTTAGGTTGGTAGCCTTGCTGAACTAAACAGCTCGTGCCACTCTGTCCCTTTTCTTCACTGCCTATACCTACCGCGATTGGCCAACGAATATAGGAGTTATATAAAATGTTTAAGTACATTAGAATAAGAAAGGTTATAGAATAGAAACTTCACCAATTTATATGCAATTTCAAACTCACTCAGCTATATGTATTTCTGCAAATGTTGGTTGAGTATGTCAGCACTCTAAGAATGGGCCTTGTGTGCGGCTACCTTCCGTGCCGATCACCCGGGCGACGTCGAAATTGAGGTGATGGTCCATCTTTTATATATAATATATATATATATATATATTATAATATATATATAAGAAAGCAAACCGAAAGCATTCTCTGTTTAATAGTAATTTCTATCTAAATATATATGTGTCCAAGCAGGAAGATAAAAATACCGATTAGCTAATACACCAAATAATTTCATATAGGTGATTTCGGGCAGCTATCTCTCGTTTTTCTTATCACTGCTTGATCACGAAGCCACGAGCACACAGCGAAAAGATGGACATTCGCATCAATTTCGACGTCGCCCGGGTGATCAGCACGAAAGGTAGCCGCACAAAAAGGTAATTCTTAGAGTTCTGGCATATTCAACCAACATTTGCAAGGACATTAGCCGGTCAACTGGGACCTTATCGGGTGTATACGTGCACACTCTACGGAACCAGTAAATAACACAACGCAGCAAAAGAAACGGCAGGAAGAAGGACGATGGAGATGGTGACCCACCAAGAAAAGTCTGTAGCTTCGGAGCAGGCCGAACAGTCAAGAGGAGACCGAATTGGTCCCGAAACTTTCGGTCAGTATGTAGTTTTTAAATTTTACCTTTAGGAACTTTTGACTAAAAGTGACTGGACAGTTTAGTTGATTCTATGGATTTCACTTAGCAAGACAGTTCTCTGTCAAATGTGTTGATATCTACATAAACGATATGATTTTAAGCTGCTGCCATTTAAACATTACTGTTTTTTATTTGATTCGCTTGTGTTTACGGCTTCACTACCAATCGTCACGTCGTTAGCGATTCCTAAGACTGCGGACTTGGTTTTGCGTAAACGTTGCGAATCGTGTATTTTGGTTTTGCTTAAGTCCTTGCCACATATTATACGAATAAAAAACAGTCATTTAGAAGAAATAAGACGCATTTTTCTCTAGGTTTTCCTTTAGCAGACGCCGTAATACAAAAACTTTCTGTTCGAACACTCGCCCTTAAACATAACTATGACTTATATGGACCATCTGGACTTCAGAAGCAATAGAGCAAAGCCACCTTCACAATCACCTCTGTGTTTTGCTTATTTATATATTACTTAAGGGTGAAGGTTCACGAACACGGGAAGCCATCACCTTTTCTTTTTCTTCATCGCTCGCAATAAAACATATGCTGGGCCATTTCAGTTGCAAAAACCTAACAGCTTTGAATATAAGATATTTATCAACTTTAGAAATGCATCTGACAGTTATCGGGAGCAAGGACATACTTCAAAAGTGAATGCTGAAAGTGTTTTGCAGCCCTGCGACTCTCTCAACTAGATTAGTTGGAGGACATCTTCCTAACTAATGTTGTCATTGCGTCTTCGCACATAGGAATGCTTACGGGCTTTTCTAAATCATTCTGGCAAATGGTTCGCATAACTAAAACTTTGTTTATTAGGCAATCAGTCTTGTCAGCAAATCATAACGTTATTTCGCTTTTTTCTATTTTCATGCACTCAAAGTCATCAAGTATTGCACATCCAGCGAAGGACCAACACATTCGTAATCAATGATGATGTGGAGATATTTGTTGAGCCTCTCTGAGTCCCGCGGTACGAGGATCTAATAAGATGAAATCAACGCATTTCTTGAGTTCAAGAGTTCCCATGAAACACAGCGACATCCTGAATCGTATCGCGACTTAAAATTGCATAACATGCAGCTACTTAAAAACCTGACGTATAATGGAACTTGAAAAAACGGAAAGAAGTGGTTAGGCAAAATAATATGACACGGGACTTATGACTCTGTCCAAAAAAGACATTACGGACATCTTCACAGATATTAGAGGCATAGCTTATGGGTACTAATTGCAAGCCAGAAGCCATGCGAGAACCGATTTCCCTAATAGTTTAGCGGATGGCGTCCTCTTAAATCACTGCAAACAGGATGGATTTATGTGCATAAGCACTAATGTGGTCCTGTAGACGTTAGATGTGTTTAGATTTTTCTCTTTTTGAATTATATCAATTGCGGCTGCAACTACTAGCTTGCGAAAGCGCTATACCAACCATTGCTTATAATTTGCCTGTTTTGAGATATAAAAGATGGATGTAACCTTTCAAATTTAATTGTGTGTCGATCTCTCCTTTAAAGCGATCTGAGAGACTAGAGCGCTTGATTTCTTTTATTAACTACGAGTAACAAATAGACACATAAGGCGCTTATGTTATTGGAGCGATTTCAGGAACAGCTAAAAGGAATGTAACCAAATAAGAATATGTACAAAGACGACTCCAAGGCACTAAAGACAACAAAAAACACGCTTAGTTGCCAGAAGTCTGCCGTTGCAGAGCTCGAATAGTAGCAGCAAACGTTGCCCCAAGAAACTACGATAACTTTAGTTAACATTCGGAAAAAACCGAAGCGAAAGGATGTTACGTTTTGAAAGAACGAAAGCACATAACATCGAATGTACCCTGTAGTGTCGTGCATAGCTTCTAAAAAGGCCATCATGATCAACAGCCTATCTTCTGCACTGCAGAAAAGAAATACTCCACAGTGACCTCCAGCTCACCCGGTCATGCGTGCAAGTGATTCATTTTGAATGCGAAAGCATTTATCAACAAACTTCAACGAGCCTGTCATATCTATCTATCTATCTATCTCATCTATCTATCTATCTATCTATATCTATCTATCTATCTATCTATCTATCTATCTATCTATCTACTATCTATCTATTCTATCTATCTATCTATCTATCTATCTATCTAATCTTCTATCTATCTATCATCCACTTACGTCTTTAGCTATCTGGCCATTTGGATATGGGATCTATATAAAATTGGTTGATATATATGACTGTATGACGAGCATAAGTGACTAGTCTAACATGACATAATGACATGCGTGTCACGAATGTCATGATTTACTTTATGGACTTGCTGCTGCTGCGGTGGTTTCGTGTCGCATGACATATCGCAAAACTGGTATGGTATGGCATGCCTGCATGGTGAACATAAGTGAGAGGCTCTCACGTGGGAATCGACGTGCGTGTCTCGTAGGAACATGACCACATGCAGTTCATGATGTACTCGCGGTCATTCATAGATTCACATATACTGAATTTCTGTCACATGACGTGTGCCCCGCCGCGGTGTTCTAGTGGCTAAGGTACTCGGCTGCTGACCCGCAGGGGCGAGGGTTCGAATCCCGGCTGCGGCGGCT